>JAPZDV010000007.1:4422606-4446064 GCA_029814665.1 Acanthurus lineatus | reverse complement strand
TGTTTCTATCAGAAAGTAACCAGAGAGCCGGTAGGAGCAGCAGCAGCAGCAGTAGCAGGCCCATAGAGGAGGTATGTGATCCACATCATCAGCTTTATTCTCGGTAGTTGTCTGCAGCGGCTCTGTCTGCGGGGAAATGCTCTGCTGAAGCCTGGAGACTTTGTTTCCATGCCCCCCTGGCTACACGTCTGGGTGTCTGTCCTGCCTGCTGTGCCTGCCACCCTCCAAGGATCTACATGCACACCCTTAAGTACAGCTACACCTTTTAAAACCAACCGGAGGGCTGAACGTTGAGTGTAAGGCCACCGTGCGCCGTTAGATAGCAAGCCGGTGTTTATTGTGGAGGAGGGAGAGGAGGGACCGCGGAGGACTGAGAGTTTGGAAGGCGGTTTCTAGGTCGGTAATGAGGGCTTTGCAGCCGATCATGCCGGATGGAGACCGGTTTCTTTGTGTCAAGTCGCACAAGTAAAAGTGTCATCATCTCAGTGAGAACCCACAGTTGCAGGGAAACTGAATTATTTTCATGGATAATTATTCAGTTTGATAGGCTACTTATTGGCACACAGGTCTGCTTAAGATTGAATTTTATTTGTGTCAGAGATTTATTAGATTTTAATGGCAAAATAGGCCTATTTTATTATAAAACATTTGTCCATTATAGCACCAGGGCCTGTAGTTGTATCGTTATACTCCAGAGTGTCTGTATTAAATACACGCCTTAACTGTAGTTAATGCTGTAGTTGCATGTATATGAATGTTTAACCGATTTATGTTTTATTTATAAAAGAGTTTATTTATTTTGAGTTATGCAAGTCTTAAAACAGGCAGCATAACCTCACCTGTTTATTATTGACTAACCGGCGTCAACTTCCACACAGGCCCAATAATATAATATTAACTTTATTATGGCCTGTAGCTGCTTTCAGGCTGCAGGGAACATATGAAATATGCGAGTCTCGCCTTCTTGCTCGTAGCATGTTAGTGTTAATGCATGAACATATAAGATCCCTCACGTTATCATCCATCAGATCTGGATGTGTGAAGGAGTCCATGCCATGCAGTAAAGTTGCCGCACCCTCATACGTACGCATCCTGCACGCACACATGCACGCAAGCACGCAGAGATAGGCACACACTCACACAGATACACACACAATACATCACATCATTAACATAGTGGTGTGCAGGCAAAGGGAGGAGGCAGATCTGGGAGTTTCTTTGTTATTGGTGAATAGATAATCACTCAAAGTGATCACATTCAGTTTACCCAAAGAACTGATGTGAGGAAAATATTTTTTGTATTAATGTCTGTGTGTGATATTTGTGTTAATGGAGCACAGTAATGTAGAGCAGCCTTGTGGCTATGACCAGGATTGTAGGCAGAACTGTGATGAGATCATAAGACCCCACCCTCACCCATCACAAACCCCCCCCCTGCAGTTTAGTTAATTATATTCCAGAATATGAAGGTATAAATGCTAATTCAGGTCTCAAAACTGTCAGAAAGGCATGTATTATTGCAGTTTTGGGGCTCTTAAGTCATCCAATTGAATACTGAAATATTATGTGTAGACTGTAACAGACTAAGGTTTAAATGTGACTCCAGACAAGCTGCTGAAGTTCTCACATTCTCACAAGAAAACACATGGGGAGGGACATGATCTAATTGTCCCAATTAGTCTCATGTACCTTTGACAGGATGCATGTATGAGTTGTAAGCAGGTAAACACCGGAAGTGATTTTCTTTTTTACATTTTTAGATCTTTTTATATTATCACTTTAGATGCCAGTGAGCTAAAACTCCAGTATCTCATATGAAAAAAAGCAAACAGTAGAGGCAAAAAAGTTTTTCAAAATTAACATTATTTTGTGCCTCAGTGGTTTTTAGGAATTTTGCGTATTTTATTCACATTTTGACTTTTATTTCAAACTGAGTGTAGAGGGAGAGTGGACTGCAAGTTTAAAGTCTGGGGTATGATATGTGAAAAAAGCCCCAGGCTTGCATTGAAATAGAGTGGTTGCATTTAATTGGTATCTACCTCAACCTCGCCATCAGAGCCCCTCAGAATTTTTTGTTGTTTTATAATAATTTAGCACAATAATCATCAAGTGACCTCGTCAGTTTATCTTAAAACCCTCTGTGTGATACCAAAGCACTGTAATCTAAACAGTTTGGCTCTTTGGCAGCTTAATTCATATTTTTCAACCATTATAATTCTATCTATCTATATAGCTTCACTGTGAGTGAGCATCATTGTAAGAAGCTTAATGCAGCTCTAGTCCTTTTAAAATAATAGACTTATTGACCCTTGTCTGCCTTCTTGTAATCAACAATTGCACTCAGCGTCTTATTATTTATCACTGAGCGCTGGGACGTCAGGTCTCAGGCGGTGACTGACACAGCCTCCCCAGTCCCAGCTGATGTCAGTCACAGCCTCACAGACTGGTCTCAGAGCAACATCACTGGTTCTTGTCTCTGCTAGACTCACTACTTTGTGTCAACATGAGGTATTTTTAAAAGTTTTCTTCTTCAACTTGATGCAGCTGTAACTTTTCTTGTGCTTTCTGTTGCTTAGTGGTTTTACATTTAGCTAGTTTACCTTATCTGACAAAAATGGGGTAAATCTTCTTTTTTCTCTCTCTATCATCCCTGCAGAGCAATAGCCATGTCTTCCAGCTCAGCAATGGTGCGGATCCTGATAAAGGGGGGAAAGGTGGTGAACGACGATTGCACCCAGGAGGCGGACGTCTACATCGAGAATGGCATCATCCAGCAGGTGGGGAAGGAGCTGATGATCCCTGGTGGGGCCAAAGTGATCGACGCCTCAGGAAAACTAGTCCTCCCCGGGGGCATCGACACCAGCGTCCACCTGGAGGAGAGCTTCATGAACGCGACCACGGCAGATGATTACTACAGCGGCACCAAGGTAACATCCTGCAGAAAATAAAGAAACGAGGGTTTTGAATGGATGTAAGGCAACTTGCATTGTCCTAAACTGCAGAGAAAAGCTGATATTAAAGCAAGTTTTTCAGCCAGATAATGATACAAGAACCATTTTTCTACTGATTCAGGAGCTTAAAATATTAACTGTTGTTTCTGTGCTAAGTTTATCCTTTTATGTGATGTTGCTCACGATCACAAATATGTTTTCTATCAAACATAGATCAATGAAAGCTTCCCACTGATGCTTATTTTAGCCAAGATGTCAGTGATGCTGGTTCAGTTTGGTTTTGATGGAACGAGACAGCTTTCATCAAATGAGTAGGTTGTTTTCGACACAGCTTTGCTCACTATCTAAGAACATGGATTCAATATAACTAAGGAAAACTATGACTGCAATAGTAAAATAATATGATAAAGAGAGCATTTAAACAGCTAAACAGCATGTTGACAGTTATTTAAAGTAAGCAGATGATGATGACATTAGATGGAGGCTGTATGTACTTAGAAGTATGAGTAGTTATTTCCTAGTTACATAGTTTAAATGTCTTTACAGCAAAAGCAACAAACTTGCAGGTAGAGCCTCGACAATAAGTTGATTTATCAATTCGAAAATTATTTCAATACAATTAGTAACTGTATGGATAATTAATCAGGTAATTTTTAAGCAAACAACTGTCTAGTTGCAGCTTCCAAGATTTGAAGCTTCCTTACTTTTCTGTGATTGTAAACTGATGATCTTTACTTTTTGGACTGTTGGTCAGCAAATAACAAACCTTTAAGGACGTCATCTTGGAATCAGATCTCAAGGCTGTTGAAATGCTCCTCTGCCTGAAATGTTCAAGTGGTTATTCTGAAGTAAACAAAGATGTGCACAAAAAAAGCAAAAAAAAACAAAAGCCAAAACAAACATGGCCTGTGATACACATCTTTCATGCTTTTCTCACGTTTTACAGACAAAAAGATAAATTGCTTATTCAGTAATACAATAAGCAGATTTACAGACAATGAAAAGAAGTCTCAGCTGCAGCCCTTCTTGGCAGTAGTGTGTGTTTTTTAAATCTGTTAGTGTCGAAAGGTTGCAAAGTGTGTGTTTTTCACCATTATCACACCAAGATGATTTGGCACTTTGCTGCTACGAAGTGTGGAACGGAGTCATCATGGCTGCTGGTAAGACCGGGATACCCCGCTCTGCTTCAGGCCACCATGATGACTCATCACTGTGTAGGTGCTTGGAGATGATGGAGGCTGAGAGATGACGGACGCTTGCAGACGCCGGTGACAGACACCGTTCTCCGCCGTCTTCTGTCCTCGCCCCTCATTCCTCTCCGTCACTTTCTCCTCCGCCCGTCTGCTCCGCCGCCGCCAGAATAAATCCAGAGACAAATGCAGATCAGGATCTGTTTCCATGGATACTGGGGGGAGGAAGGAGGGGCTGCTGCAAAGCCTTTTCACTCTCACCATTGTGCTTGGAGACAATGATTCTCAGACCCACGCCCCCCCCTTCGTCCTCCCTCCCACTACTCACTACTCGAGTCTCTGGGGTCAGCTGACAGATGCTCAGTGAAGCATGCACTCGTACACAAAACACACTCTGTCCACGCTTGTTTGGCTTATTAAGATTAACTGTAGTGTGAGTTTAAAGTATCTGGATTTGTTTTAGGAGGAGGAAAAAAGTAGGAATTGCTGATTCTGTGAAGAAAAGATAAAGTTATTGCTTTCAAACTGTCTCTTGATCATTCTCGAAGGGGCAGTCAATCCTGTGCTTTAACTGCTGGAGGATTTAAATTTCCCTTAACAGTCGTCTGCAAATAGCCATAAAGATGAGCAATAACGGCAATTAAAGCCTTTACTTTTATGCTTGGGG
This sequence comes from Acanthurus lineatus, assembly GCA_029814665.1. Taxonomy (NCBI): domain Eukaryota; kingdom Metazoa; phylum Chordata; class Actinopteri; order Acanthuriformes; family Acanthuridae; genus Acanthurus; species Acanthurus lineatus. The sequence goes on along the minus strand of JAPZDV010000007.1, from coordinate 4,441,256 downwards.
CAGCAGCTGTGTTTAGTGGATTCAATCAGTAGGTCTGTTTATGGGCTTAATAACGTCACTTAATGCCTCGATTTAATGTTCATTTCACTTAATTTGAGGTCATTTTAATCTTTAAAGGGTTAATTTGGATTTTTTGAAGTGCACTTGTATGAAGTAGGCAGCGTATCCTTCTTAGTGTATTTTATACAGTAAATGGTGTTTGCATACCCAGTTGTTGGAGAAGCAGTAGGAGTTCTGGCACAGAAGCTAAGCAGTGTCCTGCTGTGGACTGATGTGTACATAGCTACCTAAAAAAGCAGTGTTGTGTGCCGTATATTACATATTTAGAACATTTTCAGTGCTTTCAGTGCTGTCAGGCAGCCATTTCAACCATTGTTGTTTGGCTTTTGGTGTTTTCTGCTTTTCCAAATTGGGGTCAAGCTTGTTGTCTGTTATGGATCACACACTGACTAAGGAATGGTGCCTTACACCACCTCACCTTACAAAATACATACTATCCCTTTAATATTGATTTAAAAAACATGGGAAAAGTCAGGACAATAGAGCTAAGCTGAAAGCAAATTAAAGATAGAACTCTGAATATTTCTGATATTTTATATCAGAACTACACTCTCCATTTTGAGAGCTAATGTTATGCATTTCTTAAAGGCTGCTCTTGGTGGTGGTACAACAATGGTGATCGGACACGTTCTGCCAGAGAGGAACGAGTCTTTGCTGGAAGCCTATGAGAAGTGCCGCAGCTCGGCGGACGCCAAAACCTGCTGCGACTACGCTCTGCACGTGGGAGTCACTTGGTGGGGACCCAAGGTAATCCAAACACCGTGCTTCCCAGCACATGATCGTTTTCTGTGCACAATGAGGAATTTTTTCATTAGGAAATAAACAATATTAAGTCAGACTTTTAGAGATTACTCGTGCTTTACCAGGCTGAAAGATGCTTCAGCCCACTGACACTTTCTCAAACCTGCAGGTGAGAGCTGAGATGGAGAAGCTGGTGAGAGAGAAAGGAGTGAATTCCTTTCAGATGTTCATGGCCTATAAAGACATGTTCATGCTGAGGGACAGCGAGCTTTTCCAGGCTCTGCAGCACTGTAAGGACATCGGAGCTATAGCAAGAGTCCACGCTGAGAATGGGGAACTGGTTGCAGAGGTGAGAGAGAATCATTGCACCACCTTCTCATTCATATTTCTGTTAAGTTAAATAGTCTGAACTCTTTTCTGAAATGCATTTTTAACTAGTTTGTTGTTTTTATAATTCATGACAATCTCTTGCTTCCTGTCAGGGTGCAAAAGAAGCCTTGGACCTGGGCATCAGCGGCCCAGAGGGGATTGAAATCAGCAGACCTGAAGAGGTATGATAGTCAGGAATATCCTGGTTCCCCCTCTAGTACAGCCTGTCAAGCTAAAATAAGTCTTTATTATATCCAAAACTCATGTCGAGGGTTATAATACTCTTTCTGTAATGAAATAAATCTAGTCTTTATCCTTTTACCTAACTATCATTCCTCTGTTCCTTTGCAGTTGGAAGCAGAGGCGACTCACAGGGCAATTACCATCGCCAACAGGGTGAGTGAGATCTCTCCAGCACTAATAAAGAAATGGATGAAGCTGAAAAGACCAGATCAGCTTTTCTGTATTATATACTGTAAGATTTGTGTGTGTTTCCTGTTAGGCCCACTGCCCGGTCTATCTTGTCAACGTGTCCAGCATGGCTGCAGGAGATGTAGTGGCTACAGCTAAGATGCAGGGTAAGGCCTTTTTTCTGTTTCCGTCATCACATGAGAAATTTGTCTAAAGTGGATAAAAATAAATTTGTTAAAAACAGAAATAAGTGAAGAAATACCTTAGGAGGTTTAGAAACTGTTGAGGAAGTTTCAGTATTTTTTCTGGTCCCTACTTTTGGAGAAAGTCCTAGTTTATTTTTCAATCTCTGTCTTTTCTTACAACACCCTGTCACTATCATCTGTATTATTTTGTCTGGTCACAGGTAAGGTGGTCCACGGGGAAACAACCACAGCCCACGCCGTGCTGAACGGCATGCAGTACTATCACTATGACTGGGCTCATGCTGCTGCACACGTCACCGTGCCTCCTCTGCGCCTGGACCCCAGTACTCCCAATTTCCTAATGAGCTTGCTGGGAAAGTGAGAAAAACACAATAAAATCTTATTTTAAATTAAATAAAGAAATGATACAAGGTGTGTCTTGTTTTCTTCCTCAACAGTAATTAAATCAAACTTTCCATTTTGCTCTTTTTTGTCTGCAGTGACACCCTGAACATTGTGGCGTCCGACCACCGTCCTTTCACTGTCAAACAGAGAGCGATGGGCAAGGATGATTTCACAAAGATCCCCCACGGGCTTCCTGGTATTCAGGATCGTATGAGCGTCATCTGGGAGAAAGGAGTGGTATGTGGGGCTCTTTTGTTCCTCTTTCGCTGATGGAGATGAGCTCACACAGGACATCTGCTTTGGTTCAGTGATTAGCAAATTTTAAAACTGTAAAGGTCATATAGACAAAAATTGCATGAAAACAAATAATTAAAAAAAAAAATTATACATCCACAGAAGTTTTAGAAAGATGCATAATAAAAGTCTATATTTTGCTGAGAAAAAAATTGTAAATTTTTATTTTGACGGGTCTAAAATGATCACAATATTTACATTTGAACGCGTTTACTGACAAGATCTGATATTACCAAAGAATCTCTGAGCAAATAGCATAACTAAGTTGATGTCACATGTTGTCTGCCGTTAGTGTTAGCCAAAGGTTTCTTAGCTAAAATGTCTGATAATAAAGTATAAAAGTACGATTCAGCATATCTAAACAACTAGTGAGAACAGTCGAAGTCATTACAGTCTAAGCTGAAGTGTTGTAAACGGTTAGATTGTAAAAATTAGAGAAATATCAGGTTCAATTCCTGAGTAGCTACATTAGCATTAGCATTAGTGATGATATACTGGGTGTAAATGTTGTCAATTTCACCCTTAAGAAAATACAAACTGAAACATAAGAGGCACAAAAAACACCTGCTGTCAGTTGATTATATTTAAACTTTCATTTGGCTCTTTTTTAAGATTACAAACAGATATTTAAAGTTTCTGGGTTGTGATTCACAGATTGGAGGGAAGATGGACGAGAACCGCTTCGTAGCAGTCACAAGCTCCAATGCAGCTAAGATCTACAACCTCTACCCGAGGAAAGGGAGGATCATCCCGGGAGCAGATGCTGATGTGGTGGTCTGGGACCCCGAGGGATCCAAGTATGAAACCCGATCCGTCCATTTATCGACCGGCTCGGACTGCAGCTTTTATCTCGACTCTCTGAAGCTGATTAGAGTTTTTTGTCTGATCTAAGTGGTTCATTTTTCCCCCCTCTCCATCTTCTGTCTGCAGGACCATTTCTGTGGAGAACCAGTTCCAGGGAGGTGACGTAAACCTGTACGAAGGCCTCCGCTGTCATGGCGTACCTTTAGTCACCATCAGCCGTGGTCGTCTGGTCTATGAAAACGGCATGTTCACGTGCGCTGAGGGCTCGGGAAAGTTTTGCCCCCTGAGGACCTTCCCAGATTACCTTTACAAGAAGATGGTTCAGAGGGAAAAGGTAATCAGACAGAAGTGTGTTCGTTCAAGCCGTCAATCTGACAAACACTGACCTGAGAGCAGAGAAAGTATCGATTCAAAGACACTTAACATGAGTAACACAGCCTTTGATTGGGTGACAACAGAAGCCATTTATCAGATATTACAATAATAAAAAATTTAAAAAAGCAGTTCAGGTTGGAATATAAAGTCTTTTATTCAGTTCACATAAATACAGAGATGTATAGTATATTGCTCAAATACTCCCTCCACACATACTACCACTTCTACCGCCACTACCGCTACTACTGTTACCATTACTATGTCTACTGCAGCATATGCTTTTTATGATATTTTAGCTAATACTGACATTACTGCTGCCACATCAATTACTATGACTGATGCTGTTGCGACACCAGCTACAAACACAGCTGTATCTAGATATATTAATGTGACTATCGTTATGTAATAACCTGTGTAAATGTTAAATGGTTTTTATTTATATTTGGTTGTGTATTTAATTTTTTTTTGTTCTTTCTTAATAAATCTTAAAGTTTGTTGGAATGAAAGAGTAGGAAAGCTTATTTTGCTTGCGTTATGTCAGAATCAGACAGATACACAACTTGTAGTTTTTAATTACCTTCTTTTGTTTCCTTGTTTATTTTTTGTTTTCATCTTTACTTCATGGCAGTTTTGTTTAATTTCCCTGTTCTCTTGCTTTGTTTTTTTGGTTCTTTTTTTCATTTCTTCACTGTCTTGTTTCCTTATTTTTGTTTTCTTGTATTCTTCTTTAGTTTACTTTTATCATTTCCTTCTTTCTTCTTTGTTTCCCTGACTGTCTCCTTTTCTCTCTTCTTTTTCCACACCTGAATTGTTTGCTATCTTGTTTCCTTATTTTGTTCATTTGTTGTTGTTGTCATTTCCTCTTTTATTTCCTCATCTTTTTTGTTTCCTTTCTTTTCTTGTTTTCCTGTTTTCATTGCTCCTTCCTTCTTTACTTGTTCTTTTGTCCTTTTTTTCTTCTTTTGCTTACAGGATGCTTATCTCTTCTATTTTTAATAACTCATCCTTTAGTTGGTGTTAAGCAGCAGGTTAAAGCATGAATAATATCTTAATGAAGTAAAAGTATCTCTACTTGAGAAGGGTTTTGTAGCTCTCACATGTTCTGTTGCTAAAGCTTCCTCACTTCCTTACTGCTAAACCACAACCCTTTAAAACCTCTTTAAAACTATTTTAGACATTTTTTTGCTGTAAAATGATCTTTAACATGATTATGTTCATGTGGATGTGTAAAACGGATCTGTATGTGTTGATGTTGACCCACCAGTGTCAGGCAGTGAAAGCTGTGGAGCGGGAGCCCTACACAGGGGAAGTTGTTGCAGTGGCCAACTCAGGAAAGAGGGACTTTGGCGCTTCGGATCTGGACACTCCAACTCGACCCTGCACCCGACACGGGGGTCTGAGGGACCTCCACGAGTCCAGCTTCAGCCTGTCTGGTAAGCATCAACAGATCCAAGGGAGTGTTTTAGACTGTTATGTCTAAAAACAGGCTTTGTTTAATTTGAATACTTTTGTTCAAGCTTGCAGGGATTTTGTCATTACCTTTTTTGACTTTTATATCTTACACTAAATGGCCTGACGAGGGCGCCATTTCACAGAGATTTAGAGGGACAGTGCTCCTTGTGGACCCCACACAGTCTACAGCATTAAAGATGCCTGCTTCAACTGTGGAGGTTTTTACATGTGTACACAGTTACTGAAATGTTTAATTTTCACATTTATAGCAGTTTTTATGAAAGAATGTTACAAATTGCTCTGCAAAGGACAGATATTTTACATATTTAGGCCTGGAAGTCACTTAAAATAATCCCTACAATGTTTTTGGGATGCTTTTGTTGTTAAATTAGAGAGATTTGACATTAGAAATCTAATGAGAAATGAGGAGGGAGATGAGAAATGACATGCAGCAAAGGTACCTTAATCCTGAGGCCAAAAGGGTTCTACCTTTTATAGTTTAAGTCATCAAATGACACATTTAACCTTGGAAATTAACATAGTTTTACATTGTTACACAACCGTTATTCAGGCAACAGACGGCCATATTTTACTTCAACCACACATTCACACGTCCTGTTTCTCCAGGTGCCCAAATCGATGACAACATTCCAAAGAGATCCTCGGCCAGGATCCTTGCTCCACCCGGAGGGAGATCCAGCGGGATCTGGTAACCAATCAGATGGCCGTCACACGAAGCGGAAGAATGAAACCTGAGGGAAACAATATGGCCGTGCAAGATGACTTTGTTTTTTTCTTTCTGGAAGCTTAGAATGTATGTGGGGGTAAAGAGGTCATGTTTTAATTTGAAACACAGTCACATAGAACTGTAAAACATTAAAATGTATGACACTGCTGTGATAAAATTGGAATATGGATCAAAGAAAAGTGTCGCTAAGTGGTTATAGCTACCAAATTTCAGTCAAATGTTGACCAAATATAAGCAGCAAATAAAACCTGAGTTGTTACTTTGGCAGATGGATCACATTAGGGTAAATATGTTACTAACAGTTTTAGGTTTGTGAAGGTGAGTCATGGTTTTTATGATGCGATTGTGTTACCTCACTGTAAAATACGATTTTGCACTTGTATCATGTACTATTTAGATGCCTTTTTACATGATTTAACGTCACAAAAATCACTTTTTACTGCGAAGCCACGGTGAATAAAATGTAATGAATTATTACAAAGATGTCGGCATGACAATAATATGTCAGTTATTAAAAAAAAAAAAAATAGTTGCAATTGACCAGAAAAAAAAAACATAATGGAAGTTTATCCTTTTAAATGTGTTTGTTTTATTTATTATTTTTTTTATATATTTTAAAGTTTGTGGTTTTCTCCGTTGATGCTACTGTGTTAGATTTACTTCCCTGAGAAGAATGAGGTCTTTGTTCAGTAGTTCATCTTTGTCAGATCAGCATTTCAGATCATGTTTACAGCCTTATGGCAGAATAGAGTTCTGCTGCACCCCCCCACCAAATGTGAATGACCCTATGCTGTGTGTACTGTGCATGGTGGCATAGTTAGAACTACTCCAAGAAGCACTGATATTGCTCATGTTACGCAGCAACCTTTGCAATCGCATCCATTTTTTTCCCACTGAAAGCAGAAAGTCTCACCCGAACTGCCTTTTTTCTCACCGACACCCACAGACACACCGACCCATACTGCCGCTACGACTCGTGACATGTCGATCACCGTCATTTCCTTTTCGATAGGACACCTTTAACTGGTCTAACTGGGGCAGGATTTGAAGTAATCCTCTGATTCACACTCTCCATGTAACACACCACTGTGAAACATAAGTGGTGATCCTCTGTAGCATGTTAGTCAGCTGAGGTGTGGACTCGTGTCATATGACCTGAGTCACAAATTTGGTGATTTTAAGACTCAATCTGACAAAGTTTGCAACTAAACTGCTGACTCATGACTTGGCTTTGGACTTGAGCCATGTGATGTTAAAATACTTCATACCTTCGCTCCAAGCCCAGAGATTTTAAAAGTATGTTATTTTAAAAAAATGTTCCACAAATCAATTCATTTTTTGAATTCACTGGCATCCAATCAAGTTGCAGAAAAGAACCACGAAAAACTCATGTTAAGTTACTGAGCTTCAGTTTGAAAAATAGATGCTTTTACTGCATTTATACAGCGATTTTGTAGTCTCTGGACTCCTCAAAGTGCTTTACAACACAAGTCAGGATTCATCCTTTCACACACATTTACACACTAATGGCAGGAGGCTTCTCTTCACAGGGCCAAGCTGCTCATGAGGAACTCATACACACACACTCGCACACTGATGAAACAGCCATGAGCAACAACTTGACACTTCATCATGCAAACTGACGGAGTTTAGATTCAAACCACTTTGTTTTCTGACTGACCGTTTGATGATCAGATGATCAGCTCCGCCTCCTGAGCTACAGCCGCCCCAATAACTTACAAAATATTAAAAAAAAACAAAAAACTGTAACACAAATCCTGGATGCAAAACATGCACAACAACTTCCAACTTCACTGGACATGTAAAGTTGCACAAAGAACAGGAAGTTGAGGCTCTGTTGTTAAAATAACATTAATTTTGTGTAGGAATAATTGTAACTTGTTAAGGACTCAAAGCTCAAAGTTTAGGACTCGGCACTTGACTCAGAAATTGCCTGGTGTGACTTAAGACTCGAGTGCAAAGACTCATGACTTGTTACCTGTGAAACAATGACTCGGTCCCACCTCTTGTGGTCATTTAACACCATTTGTTCAGGGGATCAAAATGTCTTCACACCGTTTGTCACTTAAAGCTCAAAAGCATCAAAACTGGAAGGCATGTTTGTTTAGCAGCTACAGAAAAGCACTGATACTACAACTGTGTTTTTATTGTTTGTTCTCAGTTACAGAATTTTCCTCGTGAATAATCGTCTTAGTGATTCTTTTATGTTTTTGTCAACACTGCAGTGTGAGCAGGGGTGCATATAAGATTTTTTTAACATGTTTAGACCCATTTATGTTCAGGAAATCATCATGTTACAGTAAGAAAAAAAACATTATTACATTACATACACTACATTATTGTGTGTTTGTTTGTGTTTTTGGATCTCTGAAGCTCCAGTGAGTCTTGTTTTGTCCTCCCTCTTCCCAAAAGTACACTGGTGCTGAACAATGTGTCGTCACACTGAATTCCTTTCATCTCCCATTTTGTCTTGCAGCTCTTTATCACATGATTTGAGTGCAAATAAACCACATGGAAATCTCCATCTGAATCTTGTGTCTGATTGCTGGTGAAAAGGGCATTGGCTCAAGGATTTTACTGTATTTTGATACTTTATTTGGTTTATATTGTACTTTTTTAGTTGTTAGCAGTGTCACCAACATCTAATTTCCTGCACTTCATCAAGTGTAGACCAGAAGTTTTATGCAATTAACTGTTTAAGGGACACAGAGATAAGCTTTTCAATACTTGGGGCAAAAAAAATAACACAATAAGGTCCATACAAATGTGTGTAGAAGTGTGTCATGTGGCCGTATAGAGGAGATTTCCCTCAAGCTCGGGAGACCTAAACTACAAAACTGCAAAATAAAATAGTAATTTTACACTTACAAGAGACATTTCCTTGTAAACAGATGTTTTTTTTACTTTTGACACTTTAATTACATTTGTTGATGATTCTTCTGCACTTTTACGGAAGTAAGATTTACACGCAGGACTTTTCCTGTTTTTATTTTTGGAGCTGAAACCTTTAAGAGATTAGTCTGACAGTCTGTGACTATTTGTGTAATTATATGAGAATTTGAGCAAGTTTTTATCCTCCTCCTTCAGCTTTGTGATATAAGTATTTCTTTCTAATATTTTTTGATTTTTTAGCTGTTGGTAAAAACTAGACATTTTTTAAAAAGTTACTTTCTTCTTCAAGGGATGATGACACTGGAATTGAACTATTTTTTGCCAGTATCAATCAAATTTTTAATTGATTCATCAAAAAAATAATCAGCATTCTAACTGATCATGAAAATAATCATTAGTTGAAGTGCTAACTGTCCTGTTAGCACCCATGTGAAAGCTCTGACCAGGCTTTTACTTTCACCGCTGACATTTCTTACTCAGCAACAGTTCAAACATCAACATTTTATTGCAGCCTGACCTCACTTTAAAGCCTCAGTCACCAGCAGGCCTTAAAATCCAACCAGACACATCATGTGTCTTTTAGCCGGAGCAGGCCAAAGTCCTATTTATAATGAACCTTTAACAGCATGGAGTCGGGCGCATGCGCGGTCGGAGCTGGATTGTTGCAGCCCCAGACAGGGCGGCCCGTTACCAAGCGCTGCACCCCGCAGGGTCTGACAACGACGACAGCAACGGGCATTGACATAAGGAAACCTGCCAGCGTGATAACAACACAGACACTCCTGAATACAGTGAGTATGAACGCAGTGGAGACTCCGCTGACCCGCCCTGTCGTGTTTGCTTCTCCCTTTTTTTTTGTGCGTGTGTTTTGTGCGTGGGGGGGTGGGAGAGAGAGAGAGAGAGAGAGAAAAAAAAAAAAGAAGCTGTGTTTTATTCCCATGCAGTGGGGAGATTTCCCGTGCACTGACAGTGTCCTGAGGTATTCCGAGAGGCCTGTAGAGGGGGCCGCTAGCAGGAGCAGCAACCAGAGCAGCGTTGCGGGTTTTTCCAACCTAAAAGGCACCAAGCGAGCGGCCGCATTTATTGTTCTCGGGCTCGGGCTGCAAATGTGAACCCCCCCTTTCCCCATCCCCGCCCATTTGTTATCGCTAGACTTCGGGGGGCTTTTGCGGACAGGATTTTTTGCTGCAGTCATTATCAGAGCTTTTCTGAAAGGCCCGGCATTTTTTTTTGTAGGAGATTACATTGACTTCTCTTCTGTGCGTCGCTCTCCTTATAATAATCCAAAAGCGTATTTATTAGAAATTAACACCCGCCGCAAAGGTCTGCGCGCGTTAATGTGGCTCAACCTGCACGTTTTTTTGTTTTATTAGCCGTTTTGTTGTAAGTTATAATCGTGTGATTGCAGGCTAGCCAAGCCCCACGAGAGGCTGCTGGTGTTTTGCACGCTGCTGAAGGTGCGTTCACAATATTTATCGGTGTTTTCCCACCAGAAATCACTGCTTACAATGCAGGTGATTCATTTTGCTCTGAGGCTGAAATGTGGTGACAAACTGTAATTTCTCCCCCCGGCTGTCACCTGCACGCGGAAGAGCCGAGTGTGACCTCTGTAATCATCATTTCACAGTTGATGATTTATAGTGAATGTGCACATTTTACTGACCGGGGATTGTCAAGGTGTTACAGGCCCGCTTTTGACTTGACACCACCACCACCGGAGGGGTTTTAAAGCAGGCAAGCAAAGTGAGCACAGACCGGGCTGATGCTGCCAGATGTGTAAAGCTGCTCACAAACATCAGGATATTTCTGTTTAATCTACGCGGGATTATGCTCACAACACATCTGTAGATTAAAAACTGAAACTAAACAAGCTTCTCAGGCGCTGTGTTTACAGTCCAAAACCAGCTGTGTTTCTCACCCAGGCCCAGATATCTGCACCTCCAAACCTCCAGACACAAGGAAAGAAATGGCAGAAGCTTCCAGAAAGCTAACTTAGAGAATGATCCTCCAACATACTGACAGAAATGTATCATTTTGAATGTTATTGTAGGCTCTAATATCACTATAGCAAATGTTGCACCACCAGTTAGGATGAAGAAGTAGATTTATTGAAATTAGTCCAATAAAGCAAGTTCATGATGAGTCTTAAGCTGAAACAATTAGAGGCAAACACACTATAAAACTGACGCTACTTTTAAAATGATTAATTGTCATTTTTCGAAGTAAAAATACCAGATATTTGCTTGTTCCAGCTTCTCCAGCACGAGGATTCGCTGTTTTTCTGGGTCTTTCTGCATGAAAATAATCAATGATTGCTGGGTTTTGGACTATTGATCAGACAAAACAAGTTGTCTGAGGACTCCACCTTAGACTTTAAGAAATTTTTACGGATGTTTTTCAGTATTTTGTAACATTTAAAGGTGAATACTGTCTTGGCAGATTGATCAATAATGAAACATTTAGTAAGTGAATCTGCATTCTGCTAAGTCCAAGATGTGCGGTCGGTCGGTTGGGTAAAGGAGGATGTGGTGGGCAGCTTCAGCAGAGTGAGATGGATGCTGAAGGATGGAGGAGGCCATACTTGAGCATATCATAAGAGCAAATTGGTGTATATTCATTTTTATACAAGACAAATCAAGAAATTATGATGATGTGGTTCAAGCGTGTTGTTCTTCAGCCCAAACTTTTAACCAAAATTTATTGACAGTTTTCGAGATGTAGCGAAGCAACAAATTCCAAAATGAATAAATCTTCTTTTCTTCTTCTGTGGTTTGTTTCAGGTAGGGGATGGCAGTGAATGTGTACGCCACATCTGTGTCCATTGACAACCTCAGCCGACATGACATGCTGGCATGGGTCAACGACTCTTTGCATCTCACCTACACTAAGATTGAACAGCTCTGTTCAGGTGAGGCCAAAGGTTCAATTCAGCATGCAAACAAATAATAACAATAATAATAAAAGAAAAAACAAGTATTAAAGGTTGTTTCTTTGTGTTTTTCCAGGAGCGGCGTATTGCCAGTTCATGGACATGTTGTTTCCGGGTTGTATCCTCCTGAAGAAAGTCAAATTTCAAGCCAAGCTGGAGCATGAATTTATACACAACTTCAAAGTTCTTCAGGCAGCTTTTAAAAGGATGAGTGTTGACAAAGTCAGAACACTTTTATCATTTATTCCACTGTATTTTTTTTTATCCTGTTTGATAACTTGAGTTTTTGTGTTATTCTCCTACTTTTGTATGTTAGAACAGCAGAATTAGATGCATTTTTCAATCAAATGGATCCATTCAAACATTTCCTGTTCCCATCCTGCAGATTATTCCCGTAGAAAAGCTCGTAAAAGGGAAGTTCCAGGACAACTTTGAATTTGTGCAGTGGTTCAAGAAGTTCTTTGACGCCAACTACGACGGGAAGGAGTACGACCCTTTACTAGCCAGACAGGGGCAGGACGTGGCCCCTGCCCCCAACCCAGGTGATCACTTTATCCACAAACCAAAGAGAAACCCAGGTAAACCAAACAGTTTCGCCCTCGCTGCACGGTCTTCCTGAGCTTTGGATGGCTCAAACGCGCTCCCCTGCAAGCAAAATAGTGTGAGCAGCACGATTCACAGAATGACCGCTGTCCTCCTTAGATCCATCTCACTGCCCGGCATTCACAAGCACCATGACACCGTGTAGGTATGAATGAGTCACTGGTGGGATGGCAAGTAATCACCGCAAGTGACTGGTGGGATGCAGCGTTAGTGAGGTTGGAAATCCACAACATGCAACTCCGATTTTTAATTTGCTTCCTTTAATTCTAATGGATCGGTGATGCCAGAAGACCCAAAGAAATATCAGACGCAGCTGTTTTCTCCAGTGTCCTGCATCACATGCAGCCGATGCAACACTGTTGCAGCTCCATTGCTTTCTGAAAGCTGAACTGATGAGAAAAAAAAGAGAGTTTGTCTCATTTTACTAACAAGAGCCTGAGAAGCTTTTTTTTTCTGCTTGAAAATCATGGCGAACTATCTAATTTGACTGGTAGTGTGTCATAAGCCTGCTCTGTGACTTTGTCACGGGTAAGCAGTGTGGTTGTAACCTCATTTATAGAAAACTGTGATAATGTGTGTTCGCATGTTTATTTGAAGCACCTCTGCTGAAGCACTTATAGAGGTTTTTTTAAAATAAATTCAAGACTCTGACTCAAATAAGTTTGTCATCCAGCGATCTCAAGATATTTGAAAAGTTTCTGTTCACAATTTGGCTTTTTTTTTAAATTTGGCAATCCAAATTTGTCTTTTACACATCTTTTCCACAGTCAAAACAATTTAAAACCTATCACAAAAATGGCATATCGAAGGCACAACATTTGCTTCAAGCTGATCACATCAGCTCTCTATAATGTGCTGTATCCATCGCCCCAATGCTACAAAGCCAGTTTAACTGCAATAAAATCCAATTTTAGATGGAATGATAAACATCTCTCATCATCTGTGACCACTGCAGGACCACAGAGGACATCGCCAACAGTTCCCAAAAACATGCCAACACCACAGCGGGTCCAACACAACACTCCAGCTATGAGGAAGAATCCATCTTTGTCTAGAAATGGCGGCAGCGATGCTGAGATCATGGAGCTAAATCAACAGGTAGAGTTGCATGGAGAAGAAAGAGGGCTATAATCTCTAACCATGTCTCATCTCAGTCTGGTTTTGATGGATTCACACCTACTTACAGCAGTTGATATTTCATTTGCAGGCTTGTTTCCACAGAACAACTTTGACATGAAGAAAAAGAGTGTGATAAATTCATTTTTATTATGGCTGAATTTGATAAATCAAGTATTGTTAATTTAGTAAAACTTTGCTTTCATTCAAAAACAGCTCAAGATGTCTGCTGTGGAAAAAGCTTTTTGCTTTTATTGCTTGCAGTGTTGTAAAAAAAAAAAACTGTCTTGTGATAATTTTGGTCCTTCAGTATTTTTTAGAGTGGCAAAGTCCGAGGCTTAAAAAATAAAGCAGACTAAAAAAAAGGGCCATAAACTGCAGTTCTTTGAGTGGCCACTTGAGGCTGCTTCTAATCCCCCATTGAGCCTCATATTAAAACTTCAACTTCACAGTAGAAATATGCAAGTTTACAGCCCTTTTCCAAAAAAAAGGTTTCATTTCAGGAGCTCATATACACATTTCTAACAACTGCACAGAGGTTGACCTCTTGTAAAACTCATTAATTTGAATTATATTAAGCCCTGAAGTTATTGATTATTAAGCTGTGAGCGTGGCATCTGCCCATTATAAATAAAACATCTGTGTTTACTGCTTTAATTCCAATATAAATTTCAATTTTTCATCCTTTTTTGTTACTTTTTGCTATGAGGTGAAAGTAAAAGTAGAAAAGAAGCTAGTTTTGCCCTCCAGTGTGTTTTTGCTTTTCTTCTCAGTCACATGTTTCAAGATACTGAAGACAGAAACAAATCTTCAGGGGAAAAAAAACACTTGTGGTTCCTTGTTTTCTAAGAAAATTGTTCAGAATCTTTTTTTTTGGAGAGACTAACAGTGTAAATATGTTTGTTTTTCTTTACTTTTTTTAAGTTGATGGAGTTGAAGTTGACTGTAGACGGACTAGAGAAGGAGAGAGACTTCTACTTCAGCAAACTACGGGACATCGAGCTGATCTGCCAGGAGCACGAGAGCGAAAACAACCCCATCCTCAGCAAGATAATTGACATTCTCTACGCAACAGAGGTATCCGACCATTTTCAGCCACAAACACAGGCTCCGCTGCACCTTTTGAATCTGCTGGTTCTTTATTTAGGGAGAATTACTGCAGAGAGCCAAAGTGAAACCTCAACCTCTGGGGTTTTTTGTCAGAAGCAGGTTACCGTTTGTTCAAAATCCAAATGACATTTGGAAAATGGCAACTTGTTTACTTCACTGAAAATCCAGCCTCTTCACATGACCCTACTGGATTTTTAGACGCTTTTGTCAAAGATTCCCACAAGCTCTAGACAATCACGTTTTAAATGTCATGACTCAACAGGCAGGGCGAGTCCATGGGTGCGTCAAGAGGTCGTGGCAAATCCTGACATGTCTGTAATAACAGCAGGACCGTGAATGTATCAAGGAGAATCGGATATCATGCTCAAAGATGGCCACTGTATTCAGTCCTATTAAAGTTGCCCTCGTTTACATGTTTTTGGCCTCATAGCAAAAGCAAATACACCAACTTGGGAGGCAAAGAAACGAAATTGGGAGGCCTAAAAACAAATAAGCTGATAAGCAAAAAGTGCAAAAACTAAGAATATATTAAACAAAATAAAGAGGAACAAACCAGAGTGACTCGAGGAAGGAGATGACCAGACAGCTAAAATGGACAAACTTAAAACAAAAGAGAGGAAGACAAGGACTTAAATACTGAAAGACAGAGGAGACAATGAGACACAGGTGAAGCACATCAAAGCATCACACAGGAGAGAAACTTGACAGGATATGAGATGTGAGACAAGACAAGGCAGTATTACCAAAATAAAACAGATCGCTGGGAAACCTGAATAACACAAATACAAAAAAACTCAGGGAGTTTGACGGGTAACGACACAGAGAACATGTGTACTGGAGACCTTATTTCCAGCTGTGTTAGTTACGAGCATTTGCATCCAAAACGGTCACTTAAGGCTCGTATAGACTCTCTGATTCTTACAATAAAAAGAGTAAAATGCATCACTGTGTTAAAGCTGATCTGCTTCCAAGGATTGTGTTTGGAAAAATTGCTCTTTTGGCCAGTGGTGAATGCAGAAGTTGCAATTTCACATGTGGCCACTAGGCGGAAACCCCATCACCCTGAGCTCTGTTTCTGTAAAAGGACAGAGAGGACCAAACAGTGTGGACATATTTAGACAGCAGATATTACACCAAAGTTAAAAAGCATAGATTACGACAGAGTTTTAGAGGATATTATAGATAAAGGCACTACTGAGTTATGATGACTGCAGCCCTTGAAACAGCTTTTTTTATGGAAATATACATTTTAGATGTTTTCTTTTATCATAAGAAAATGTTTCCTTACAGTAGATAAAATAAAGAAGAAAACCTGAATCGTATCTCTTTTTCCCCAATTTTTCAGGAAGGCTTTGCACCTCCGGAGGATGATGACCTGGATGAACAAGCTCACCTGGACCAGGACGAATACTGAGCCCGTAGTCCCCCTGCAGCCTTTCATCTCCATCCTCCCCCCTTTTTTTTTTGCCCTCATTTGTTTTTCTACTCTGCACGCTCTATTAATACTCACCATTATCCCTACTCTCTGTCCGTCTGTCTTTTCCTTTCTTTCTCATATGTGTATCTGTTTGTAAACCTCCCCCCATCATCATCCTCTTCCTCCCTCTGGCCGTCTACATACTGAAACACGACTTCTCTGCATCATCACGTGCTGCTTCTCCCCCCCTGCCTCCACTTTACACAGTAACAATGACAGTAATGTACAACATATCCCAGTTATTTCAGCATGAGTATCGCAGAACCGAGCCTGGCATGGAGGTTTGTTATGGCAAAACAGTGAATTTTGAGTCTGTAAATATTGCCGACATTGTGTTTTCTGAGAGGACAATGTCTTTGCTCATCATGGAGTTATTTATTTGCCTTTGGTGCGCTGTGATACCCTTTTTTTTTTTTTTTTTAAGAGCACAGAACAACGCTGCTCCAATGTGCCATCAGGACACTCCCAGAGCTACTAAAACTGTAACAAAAAAAGTGACTTTTTAATAACAACTTCTTATTTATTTAACTTATAATTCAGTTAGGTTAACTTTCTGTAGCAAAAATTGGTGCAAAACCTACTGTACATGATTTGAAAGCTGAGGCCATGTGTGTTATTTCAGTTGTGGTTTCTGCTTGAGCGATCATCGAGCTTTAAGTTCCTGTTATGATGTGTTCATGGCATGTAGAAACACTGAAGGAATTTCTTTGGTGTAATGACTCAAGGCATATGATCAGTGCTCTGCGATTATTTGTTATTGATCAGCAACATATCTGAGCATGAGAATGTTACACATTGACTGTGAATGAGTGATATTTTGTATATGTATGTGTTTTCTTTTGTGTGAAGATTTTGTCTGATGTCGCACGATCCTGGTTAATTGCAGTCACAAAGAGGCCGACATGCAGAAGCCTATACATTTAAAAATTTTTAGAGGTGGAAAGCCACCTGCAGACTGACAACATGGTTATAGATTGTAGCAGTTCTAATGTTTTATTCTTAATATAAGCAAAACCTGACACTGAATTAATCAACAAACACATTTTCACATGACAGCTTTTATCATGTTTTTTTTTTCCCTGCTAATCTTGTGTTTTCCACTTTTAATTTGCTGTTGCGGGTTGCCCAGGGTGTATGAGTCGTAGATTGAAAGAAAGTCAGTATAAAGAGATCTGTGACCAGATTAACTGGTCATTATTAGTAATTAAGTTAAACTAAGGAAGTCTCCTCGTCCTTCCCCAGCTTTTTGATTATTTTGCAATCTGGCTGTCGTCTGTTCTGGAACTTGCATTCATTGACCATGTAAACATCTACAGAGTACTCATCTTTTGAGTTTTGAATAAATAAACAGTTGTGAAATAAGTGGTTGTGGTTTATTTTGAATGCACTTCACAAAATTTTGATCACAAGATATGGGGCTATGATTTAGGTAAAACAAAAAACATAACTTTACCCTTCACTAAAGCTATGTAAAGCTATTACTATTAAAATCAAACATCTTCAGCTATACTAGAAAAGAAGAAAAAGTCTGACACCACTTCTGGTGTGCAGGTTAGAGTTTCATGTTAGCATCAATTTCCACTGTCCAGTTCAAACATAGTGAATATTAAAACTAGTACCTCAACAATAACGGCTTATTCCACGCAGTGCTGGAATAATGTATATAGATTTGACTTGTTGTGAAGTAAACTAGTCACAAATATATTGTAAAGTCCCGTTTGAGAAGATAATTTAGCTCAAGTGCTAACTTGTTCAGAATAACCTTTCACCATGTGCATATTCAATAGCGATGCTAGCTCTCACTATGTACATCGGGGGATTAGCTCAAATGGTAGAGCGCTCGCTTAGCATGCGAGAGGTAGCGGGATCGATGCCCGCATCCTCCAAAGATGTTTTTATGCTTCAGTGCATGACAAAATAAATTTTACATAACAAGTAAATTCCGATAAACCAAACATTTTCCTCCCAAGCGTTCTCTTGCTAATTTAAATCTTTATTTTCAGAAAGGGAAAGGTAATCGTGACATCATTCGCTCGCTTTAGAGATTATCTTTATCAAACAGAAAGTAAAAAGTCTTTTACCGGATTATGTTTATAAAGAGAGCATTCGACCAAAAGATTCAGTGCGACGGGTTTTCTATACAAAAATATCAAGCATATCAATCCTGTGGTCTGCAAATTGTTGTTTTTTTTAATCTTACGTGCGCAAAAACTCAACACGTTTGCCCAAAAGATTTACTTTACCATTTTGTGGTCCAACCAGAAGTGCATAATCTGTGAAAATGTAGAATTTCGTCAATATTTTCATCGAAAAAAATACACGCATGTTTTGTTAATTTAAAAGTGTCCATCCCGGTTGTAGACTATCACTATGCGAGACTATGTAGTTAACATATGCGACCAGCAGATGGCAGCAATGTACCATGTATTGGGAGCGGGAGCTGCTGTGCTGAGGCCAATAGGAAGAACTCATTTGGTTTCATAGACGATTTAAAAGTACATCCCGGACATACAACAACGTGACCCTTGAAGAGATGCCGTCAGCGGAAAAAATCAGTTTTTACAATTTTTTTGGAACATATATCGGGGGATTAGCTCAAATGGTAGAGCGCTCGCTTAGCATGCGAGAGGTAGCGGGATCGATGCCCGCATCCTCCAA
>JAPZDV010000007.1:4399642-4421724 GCA_029814665.1 Acanthurus lineatus | reverse complement strand
CAGCAGCAGGAGAACAGTGAGAATCTTGATGGTCAGCCACCTGTACTGGTCACACACCAGGTGTTTCGCAGCTTTGAAAGGTATGAGGAACCACAGCAGGGCGATGTCTGGACGGCTGCAGAGACAGTGTGTTAGAAATTAGACAACAAATACATAAGTGGTGTTTTAACAAAGTATGCAACTTGATGCATTAGTCACTTCCTCTAAAACATATTTAAATTTCTCCTGTAGAGTAGATCTTTAGTAAAATTGATCACAATAATTATACTATCACTAGATTTTTGAAGAAATAGTTTATTCTGTTTTATTTTAACTAGTTACAGTGGCCATGATCACCTTTAAAATGGTGTTGCATGCAATTTAAGTTTACCTTTAAGCTTTTTAGAGCTTTAACTGAGACTACAGTTAGATGATCAACACTTTAAAGAGCACCACAACAAATGGACTGCTAGGGTGTATTAATTTTTTTTAGGATCTTAATGATTAACACTCATTTTTTTTGATTAGGTATCATAAATGGTTACATTTTTATCCATTTTCAGACCTTTTTTAAAATGTTTTTTAGAAAACTATTTGAATTATGACATTTAAATGAATTTTAGTCAGGGCCTCATATGCAGATTATGGCTATTTAGTACTTCCAGTAGTAAAGTAAGAATACTTTTACTTGACTCTATGAGTTATTGTACAACAGACAGACTAGGCTTAAGTTTAAGTCTAACATAATACCAGTGATAAATTAAAGAATATTGCAAACCCCTATGACAAACAAGAATATGTACACACAAATGACAGGAATACAAAAAAGTGGATGGTTCAAAGGTCAATTTATGGACAAATTTTAAATATCATACATCGACACATAAATGAGACAAATCATTGTTCAAGCAACAAAAAAAACTGAACTCAAATACAAACCATGTGTGCTTAAATACTCTCTTTTTAATCAATAAAACTTTGAATACCTAAACAGTATTTGTTCTCATGGGCAAGCATGGATCAATTAAAGACAACCACATTTCAAAAAACAAGAAAAAAACTTTTTACTCATCACAGCAACAGTAGCAACATGTTGCAACCTGAACGCATTAAAAACCAATTTTGTAATAGTGTACTTTAATTATTTGTCATTTATTTTGTCAATGGTACATTGCAATGGGTTCACAAAACAACTCTAATCCCTACCGAACGCACACCCTTTGAAAAAGTTATCATCCACTGGTTTGAACTCAGGCGCCCAACATTTTCTTCACCATGTAACCAGGCATGTTGTAGAGGAAAAGAGCCAGGATGGCCAGCAGCAGGAGAACAGTGAGAATCTTGATGGTCAGCCACCTGTACTGGTCACACACCAGGTGTTTCGCAGCTTTGAGGGGAATGAGGAACCAGAGGAGGGCAACATCTGGACGGCTGGTGAAGCACAGAGACAGAATTACTGAATGACAGACTGTCAGCATTTGAAACAATGGAGGTTTCTGCATGAGGGACTTGCTGCTTATCTCCACACCAGAGATGATTGTCCCTCTGGTATGGAGGTGGGATGAAGGGAAACAATGTGACCGACTGGCCGTGTGATTGAGCCTCGTTATTACAGACTGTCAGTGCTGAACAAGGTCAGTTACATGTTGAAAAAGGTTGCTTTCTTCCTGTTCATATTGGTTATAAATTGGCCACTGAAGTAATCACTTTATTGTGGTTTTGCTGCAAAAAATAAAGGCCAAAATTCAAATGCAAAAAATGTTTTCAAAAGTTCAGCTAAAGCTTACATGAGGTTAGTTTAGACAAATCAAGTAGGTATCTTCCAAAGTTGCAGCTCTTTGCATTGTCTATGCACAACTAAGTTTTTATCTTTTGTTTGAACAGGTTCCTCAGACTGCTACAGCCTCACGTTAACTTTGGTTGAACTTTGAGAAGCATTTTTGCACAGAAGAAGTGCAAAAATTAACTCCTAATTTCTTTTACTTGAGTCATTAAAACACTGTTTCACGGCCATGGCTTAGGAAGCAGGAATGGTTACTGTGAGCATTTACTCTTTAAGTTTCCTTTCGGACAGGTGAGTTTTGTATTAAGATTTGAAACTAACATGTAAGGTCAATGGATTGCTCTCAGATCTCTCGTTCAAACTTCCACTCACTGTTAAGAGGCAATAAAATGTGGTTTTTGAAACTTTGCTCAAAAATAGTTAATTAAAGTGCGGATGAACCTTTGTGCCAAACAAAATAAATCTGAAAAAACTTAACCAGAATACTGAGATTCACAAAAAACAAAAATCTAAACTCAAAAGTAAAATATTCAAATCACTTCAGTTTCATTCACAGTGGGCTTTACTTTAGGGATGTTTAAAATCGGTTGGTTTGGTTTCAAGCTGACGCTGAAGCTGCTTTAAACGGATGCTTGTAGTGTTCTTACCTTTATTACCTCTTTGACCAAGTGAAATACACTCTGAATCAACCAGGGTTGAACTTGGATGGAGTTTTAACTCCACCCACTAGCTGTTTATGTCTTCAAAATTTTTTTTTTTTTAAAGATATGCTTCAAGGTAGTTTTTCTAGTCCCATTTTACTTGTGTAACCAATGCAATACGCCCTTTTTAGCTATTAATCAATGCAGATTGTCGACTCAATGGAACAATTTAAGTATTGAGGGGAAGATATGTTCTTTTTTAAAGCAGGTTGTTTTGCTGTTGTTTTTTAATTTCGCTTGTAAAATGACTCGTGGTCTATTTAAATTATAGTATTGATTTTATTCAGTGTTTAAAATGCTACGATTGGTCAGAATCTTTAGATGGAAGAAAGGAAGACAGAGTTGAAAGTCATCTGGTTAAGTGAAACTGCTGGAACCTTCTGCAGACGTGTTTGAGTAACATCTCAAGCTCCCAGCATTTTCTTGACCATGTAACCAGGCATGCTGTAGAGGAAAAGAGCCAGCATGGCCAGCAGCAGGAGAGCAGTGACAATCTTGATGGCCAGCCATTTGTACTGGTTGCAGATCAAGTGTTTTACGGCTTTGAAGGGAGTGAGGAACCACAGAAGGCTGGTGTCTGGACGGCTGGAAGGACAAAAATACAGATGTTAAGTGATGCAGACTTTAAGTATTACCTACTGCTGCTCACTATTTAAGGTACATCTAAATTTAAATATGGTCAAAATTACTGATACAAGGTTGAAGTAAAAAGAAAGACAGAGAAATAATTTAAGGTATTTTGAAAATTTAAAGATGATTCTAGGTAGAAATACACAAAAGATATGAAGAAACAGAAACTTACCATGTTCAGAAAGAAGATCACAGGTGTTTTTCCAGAACTTGGTTGAAGTAAATATGTAAAAATGTCTTTCTTCATTTCAGGAAATAGCTCCACTTATGGTTATTTATTATGTTATTTTATAACTTAAGTTTATGATTGTATTATGCTTGTTTAGGAATTCCCCTTTTTTCATGTTTGGATTTATCTCTTTATTTATTCATGCATTTATTATGATTTAATTTATCAGTATTTACTTAGTTATTTCTGGCCAATTTCGCATTTGACCACTTTTTCAATAAAGCTGGACTTGCTGTAGCTGAACTGTGTGCTTGCACTGCTGTGTCTGTGTGTTTGTGAGAGTGAAAGGTAGCCCTGGCACAGAGTAAACTTAACAAAGAAATTCAGAAAACTAGATTGAGATTGGTCAGCAATAAAAACAGACAGCGGGTTGGTTACAGAACATTTTTCATACTTGGGTTTCTCCAGCGGCTCTGGTTCGTTGCGTCCTTCACCAGCTGGGCTTCTCTCTGCTTCCTCTCCTGTCAGAAGGTGCAGCTCTGCCTCCACTTTCCCCTAAAAAAAGACAATAGAGACAGTCACATAAGGATGTTTAAAGCTAATGTTCAACTCATGATATGTTTAGCCAACTCTTTTTTTTTCCTTTTTAAATTTTGCTGTCATGACCAACATTTCAGGCTGAATTTAACTTCGACCTACCGTGAGTTCAAACTCGTCCTCTTCATTTCTGGCCACAAACGGCCACCAGCCTTTGATCCTCTTCTGTTTGAAGATGGAGACCGTGGGCATCTCTGCTTCGTTCGTCACCATCTCAATGGTGCACTGCTTGGCAGTCTTTGCACCACGTGGAAAACGGTTCAGGTCCAGCTCGATTGCACCTATTAAGAGACATTATTTAATTGCCACAGTGGAATAAACAAATAGTACTTAGCAGAAGAGCAAAGACCTATATCTACACAAAAAAGGTGTTAATATATTGTTAATATTCCCCAGAAAGTCCAACTTTTTAGAAACAATATCCAGTCTTTACAAGTGGTGTTTGGTCGGCAAAACCCGACTTATCCCCTGAACAGCATCTGTTTTGATATTGTGATGTTTACTCAGTGATTCATGAATCCAGTGGTCATTAGAAATAATTGTCCACTGCACCTAAGAAGTCATCTGCAGAGAAATGGTCAGCGTCCCACACTTGCAGATTAAGGCGGGCTGGGATCTTGTATTCAGTCTCATCCCAGGCAAACATGGACTCTTTTTTCGAGATGACGATCTTCTCCTCAGCCATGAGGTAGTCGAAGGGGTAGACAAAGCGCCAGTTGAAGTTGCCCTCCCCAGTGATGGAGTGGTAGTGGACGTCTGTGTCCTGCTTGTCTTCTTGCTGCCCTTTCAACCAGCTGTTAAAGAAGAAGGCATTGCTTTTAAAAATTGTTTTGACTTTCTTTTTTCCCAACTCAGCAGAAATCATAATCAAATGAGTTTTTGTGTCCCTGTGTTATGAACTTGCTTTGGTCTAGCTGGATCTAAGACCGTAAAGCCGGAGATAAATCGGTAAAAAAGATCAATAATTACCCTCGCACAAATATGTCACTCGATTTCTCGCCTGTGAAAATATCATCATCCTCCAGGACGACCTCATCTGTGTTCCATACAATCACCCTCAGTTCAAACCTGGACACATGAAAAAGTAAAGGATACATGATGACTAACTGATCAATAACTATAACAAGCAAAAAGCATTGATTAAACCTTAAAGCTTATGTCGATAAAAGCTCAAAAGGCACTCTTTTATTGGTTTGATTTTATCAGCCAAAACCACATACGGTGTATACAGACAACATACTTCTTTGGTTTCCTTGGTGAAATATCGAGGGCGGGGCCTGGCGCGGTCATGTCCTTAGGGAACATATCCACCCACATCTCAATTCGCCCCTGAAAGCAATTGAACACAAGGAAATATGACAGTACGAAGAGTGCTAACTTAGAAGCGTAGTTGGCAGAGGCAGAACCAACATCAATAAACCGATTCACACACTTGTTCGATTCCTGGTTTGTCAGGGTGGAGCAGTGGTCTGGTTTCCACATGTTCTGGGACGAGTTTGCAGCCGACTCGAGGGATGTCCTCCCAGTGATTCAACACAGTCAGAGCCAGATGTTCATCTGTCTGCTTCTTCAAACCTGACAAACAACGTCAGATAATCCATGTGGGTCTAAACTAATTTGAAGTCACATTTTTGTATGTTATACATTCTGCTGGTTTTCAAAAATTGTGAGCAAGTGCAGAGATAAAATTAGATAAAGAGCTGTATTGCTATCATATGATTCAAAGAGAGAGAGAGAGGAAAAAAAACAGGTCTAAGTGAAACCAACAAATACCATTTTCATCCTCTATCTCAGTCGGTGCCATGAAGACACGATTCTCTACTTTCACTCTTCCTCCAGGGCCGTAATGAGGCCCGTCCAGTTTGCCGTCCTTACAAAGCTTTGCCAGGATTTGAGTGGGTTTCATTGGGTCCCGCCACACATTATAACCATGGCTACAGAACAAAAGCAGTTGCAAAAACAATGCATCATATAAATATATGATGATCCTACAATACAACACCAATTCCAAAAAAGGTGGGATGTTGTGAAAAATGCAAATAAAACAGAATGTAAGGATAAAAAAGACATGAAAATCACTTTTTTTTCTAACAATTCCAACACACACTGACACAACAGGTTCAGTCTTTAACTCTTACATGGCGTAGTTACACGAGATACCACATGTGGCTCTGTGTTTGCTGTAGAAACGGTTCTCAAGGTCAAGTTTAGTTTCTCCAATCAGATCATCGGTTCCCACCAGATCCCAGTCATATATTGACACAGTCAGTGTGGAATCCATTGGGAACGTGGCCTCCACGTCAAAGGATCTAATGAGAGAAACAGCAATTGTTGAGTTTTTGGGGGCAATATTTAAACATTAAATAAATGATGTTATTCTTTACAGATAAAAAGCATTACTACTTACTTGCCAAACAAAGGATTCAGCTGTTTTGAGATGTAGTTCTCTTTGTCTTTGATCTCTGTCTTTCCCAGTCTGATCGCAATGTATGGATCCGCTTTCCCATTAATGTCAGCTGGATGCAGATCAGTTGCCTACCAAAAAAAACAAACAAACTTAAGAATAAAGGAGGTGATCTGATCGTAAATATTTGCAATAGTTTTCTCATTAAACTGCAGTAAAGTGCAGAAGACATAGCCCACCCTGATAACATAGATGCGGACAAGGACGTTGATGGGATCGTTGTGAGGAATGTTCTGAAACATTCCCATGTTGGAGTCGAAGCTCATGTCTCTGGGCATGTCGTCCGTCACTTTGTACATGCACAGGGAGCCCTCAAGGGAGGCAATTAAAAAATGTTAAATCAAAAAAAATTTCCCCATTGTGGGACTAATAAAGGAATATCTTATCTTAAAGTTGTTACATAACATGTAAAGTATTCAATACTGTCTAATCTGTCTCATGTTAGCTAGAGAACATAGTATTACATGGTAAGCAATTTTGCAATAAATGACCAATGTTTAAACATACAATTAATGTAACCAAGGAAAGAATAGCTTAAATGCTCAACTCTCACTTTGAATTTTCCAACAATTCTGTCCTCATCTGTGATGTTTTGGTCATCATCATCTCCTCCTTTTCCCCTGAACAGGTTAAAACTGTGCAGCCAGTCCTCAAAGCTGTCGAATTCTTTCTCCAGTTCTTTGGGGTAAACCTTGTTTAGGAAAGTAAAAATGATCAGAGGATTAAAATAGTTTTAAATGATCTATTTCTCTAAGAATACAGCCCCTTTTTCAGGGTTACACTTCCCATTTGTACCTTCTTGTTATATACAAGTAACAAGTGTACATGGGGGAGCAGTAGTGCAGGTGCTGAGTCCAGTACCTTCAGCTCATCCAGCTTTGGCTTCTTCTTCTCAAACGGCTCTGGTGACTTCTTCTTTTCCTTCTTTCCTTTTCCTCTCTTGGTGCCTTTCACAGGAGAGTCATCAGGTTTGATATCTGAGTACAGGTTAGCGGTGAGGACGGAGTGAAGAGGGGGGAGTGGGGATTTGGGTCGAGGGAGCAGAGCACTCGAGACATGAATTCCACATGAAAGTTGTCAAAACCAGCTGTTATTGTAAACTACAAGCATACCATTGAACTGTATACTGCTGCAGTATAAAGTTCAGTGGGGATACTTGGTGGTGTGGCAGGATCCTCCAGGCAGGCAGCTGTGTCGCCACATTAGAGACAAACCTAAAACCTTAATGGTTCATGTCACTATAAGCCACAGTCTATTCATGCGAAAGCATATGCACAGTAAAATGCACCAGTGTATTAGAAATGATGAGATATATTGATTCCAATATAGGATCATGGTGTGATTAATCTGTTTAAAAAATGTGAGCATTGGATAGAATCCTGGGTGAACTCACGATCAATCGTTTTGAACATCTTCACCATGAGTAGAGGCCCAGTACAATTATTATATAAAGTGTGACTAACAATATTGTATTAAGAATAATTTTTCTTCTCAAGGCTGTTTCTTTAGTAAAGTTTCAGGCTATTACAGAGGCTGAGATGAAAGTCACATCAAAGATTGATGCAGATGTGAAAGAGCAACATGTGCAACAAAATTTTGTGACAGTCAGATATTTGTTTACAGCAGCCTGTGACTCCAAGTAATAACTGACCTTTTTACATCTAAAAGCAGCTATGAAAGACCTGTTTGTGCGAGAAGGACTGGTTTCAGGGAGTTCAAGGCCCATTTTTTATTTTATCTTTGAGTCAGACTTTTTTTTTTCACTATCAAAGACTTGTGAAAAGATCTGTTTGTTAAAGGGCCACGTGTTTTTGAGAGGTCACAAAGATAAGGCATAAACAAGATGCTTAGTGACAGTACAGGGAAAATAATATGTGAAATAAAGGTGAAATGCTTAGAGTTTATTTTCCTTTTGCATCTTCTTGAATTGCATCATATCAAACTAAATTGCAATGTGTTGAATTCAAATCTAATGAATTGCACTGCATCAAAATATAGGTGAACCATGTTTAATCACATTGGTAGTTGCTTCATATGTACCTTTAATGTACTGATTTGTTTGCAATGCATTAAGAAGTGTACTAGCCTCAGTGATGAAGATGCACGCCTCTAAATTTGCATGCATAATATATTTTTTCATATTATAAATATTTGATATTGTGTTACCTGATTGGCACAGCACAGAATCAAATATCTTTCAGTGAATGTTAGAAAATTGCTGGGTTGTGTTTTTTTTCATTGACAACTTTCATGGCAAGCATACAAATCATATGCATTTACGGGAGAGAAAAAAGTGGTTGTCACACAAATGGAAATTTGGATTCATGTCAGCATCTACATGGAGGCATTCTTGGGCTACGAGGATCTAAGAGGCTCACTACTGCACTGTAGAGGGAAAACAACAATCAGTTAGTGAGCTCATAAAAGATGAACATGCATAAATGACAAAGAAAGAATCTGGGTGTGTTTTTCTGAGCTTTTGTCTCTGTTTTCTGATTCGACATGACACTTAAAGCAGATTTGCTTCTACATAAGATAAGGAGTGCTTGTAGCTATAACTTTATTTATGGCTTCACAAAAGCATGCTGGATAATATAAAACTTTGACATTGATTTATATAAACAAAACATCAATCTTGCTATCTGGTTTTACCTCCTCCATCTGCAATGTCCATGTCATCTTTGTCCTCTGAATCTGAAAGAGCAGCTTCTTGAGCCTTGAGAGCCTGTAGGAGCAGAAAACAAAAACAAGAACAAAAACAAGATCCAGTTTCTCCCAACAAACTCATGATGAGCCCTCAGTTGACTAAAGACTTAAAATGTCTGTGCTGTTTTTTCTGTTTTTCACCTCTGTCAAAGTTTCAATGGAGGCAAAATATTTGGACCACCAGTCCAACATGCTCTCGTCAAGTTCCTCCTCTTCGATCTCATCACCCTTCTTCCTCTTCCTCTTTTTCCCTTTTCCATCCTTGTCATCATCCTAATGAAGTAAACATGTTGTCAGTAAAGTGCTAAGGCAACAACATAAAATCTTTGTGTTTTTAATCGAGTACTTTGCTTACCTCAACTTTAACCACAGCGTCAGAGCACTAGGCAGAAAATCAGATTGCATAATGTCAAATAATGTGGCATTATTTCTTGCTACATGCACAAAATATTTCATAACCATTATCTGATATGTTTATTGCTTTTTACAAACGCTGTTTGTTAAGAAGTATCTGCCTTCAAGTGTCCTTAAGGGGGAAGAACTTTGATTTAAACAGGTCTAATCCCTTGAATAAAAGGTTGCATTAAATCTAAAAAAATAAACTTACAGAGTCTAGTTTGACCACAGTGTCCATCTTCTTATAACCAGGCTCAGTTTCCATGTTGACAACAATAATTTCCTCTGAAAGATAAACAAACAACTTGAGTGTGTTTTTATATAAAATCATCGTACTTAATCTTTTTAGTATAACTCTATGTTGTTACTAAAGCAGATATACTAAAATATGTCCAGGCTGTTTTAGTTTATACCTGTAGTGGACCAGTTGTTGGCCTGCTTGTCCGTTGCCCTGTAGATGAACTTCCTGAGGCTGGTGACAGCATTTGAGCCAACCAGAGTGTAGCGGCCAAAAGCTCTGCAGTCCACCACTCTGATGTTCAGCGGCGGGTGAAGCAACTCGTTCTCAGGCAAATCCTGAAAAAACAAAATCCAGAATGATTTTCACTGAAGAGAGTAATTTTTCAGGAGTTTGAGTGTCAACAGTACGTTTAATGCTTCTTTTCTTATATGCTTGGTATATGAAAATGAAATATTTAACACGAATGGAGCAATGGAAATTATTAAATACCACTTCAAACCACTTGACGAGGGTGCTGAAGTTTGGGTTTTTCTTGTAGTTGGGGATGAGTGCAGACTGCACCCCCTTTCCAGCACATTCAATGTCCACACGAGGTCGATCCACCTGGGCCAGGTTCACCCTCTTCAGGTCCCTCAAGCCCCAAAACAAAACCTAAAGCATATAGAGATTCATTAATTTTGTTCTTATTTCAATTTTTCTCAGTCAAATACAGTTTTCTGACACTGGTCAAGTTAACACTTATTCTTCACCTCAATCCTGTATTTGCTGAGCACTGGTCTGATCCCCAGTGGTACAGGCAAGATTGGGCCGCGGTCCATATCTGTGGGACCGTCTATGGGAGGTAGGTCTGCTTTCCCATTGGGGCCAATCTAACAGACGACATACAAAAATCAGTAACTTTCAGTGAGATGCGACAGCTTAAGTGGTGTAAACTGTGGCTTCTGTGTCTGACAGTCTCACCTGCAGCAGCTCAAAGGCAGCCAGCATTTCTCCAGCGCTGCAGTTCCCACGGTAGATCTGATAGTACTCAAGCTGGGGAGGGAAGCGCGGCGGACCATAGTGCTCGTCTGCCATCTTGACCACAGGCTTGGCAAAAGTTCGGCCCATAAAGTCAGCTTTACCCTGGGAGCATTATGGTAAGTAAAAACCTCAAATATACTAAAAAACAAAACATTATTTCTGGATAAAATATTTGAAAGAATCGTCTTTTAAGCCTACCATGTCAAATTCATTAGTGTTTATATTACAACGCAGCTTGTGATGTAATAATTAAGCATTTGATTTATCCTATCAGCATGAAGAAACATGGCTTGAAATTCACATGTTTCTAGACAGACTACATAAAAAGTATGAAAGATAAAAGTAAACAAAAGCAACATAGCTAAAATAACCAGTGACTGCAAAACAGAGTATTTATATAATGTCAAAAGATCATTCAGCGATACTTAACAGTTAAAAAAAATATATGAAGGTGTAATATTAAATCTCTTTTGCAGTTAGTGGTTATGAAGAGTTCAAATTCTCTGTTGGCCACATGAAACAAGCACAAAATTTCACTTAAAGGAATGCAACAGGTATAAGTTTATCAAGGAGGGTCCTTCCATCATCATGGACGTTATCTTATTCCTCTTGCATGCCTTTAATTACAATCTACTCTGCACACATTGCAGTGCTTCTACAGTATACCAAGCCATCAGAATCCACACTCTACTTATCCAAAGGGTCATCCAAAACAATGGTGTTATTGCCAGGAGCAAATATAGAATTGACAGTCAGCAAAAGCATTCTTTCAAATATAATTCATGTCAGGTTGCTACAGAAGCAAACAGATTGGTTAAAATCAACTCAAGCATTTGCAATAAAAAATAATGACACACATTTCTAAGAGCACATAGTGGTATAAGACTTATTTGGTGACTTGTGTAGTTTTACATTTCAGATGAAAGCCAGGAAGACTCTTAAATAATTAGGACAATAAGGATGAATGATTGCTATCTGGAAATTCAAGCTGTGTGAAGGCACGCTGTTTGGTCAAAGTAATACAATTGGAAAAAGACGAGCATCTATTTCAAAACAACCCTTACCACTGTGTCTTGATCATAGAGTTCAATGACAATAATAGGAGGGTCGTCTCTCAGCTCATTGGCCTCTCCGAACAGCTCCACATTCTCAAAGACCAGCAGCTGGTCCCATGTCGGGCACAGCGTCTCAGCCAGCACCTGTGATGTTCACAAAACATTTGATAAATATGCAGAATTTCCATACAATTAAGCATATATTAGCTGACTTCTCAAATAGCCTTTTGCGTGTTCTCACCTCAGTGACCTGGCTTTGTGTTGAGAAGAAGACCCTTGCAAAGGGATCAGACAGACCTGTGCTGTCAGCAGCGAACAGGCTGCGAGCCTGGTACATGTGGACCCTCAGCTGGAAGATCTGTTTCACTGTGGACAGATAAAGACACTAAAATTCATTAAGTGCCATTGTACTTCATTTATGGTGTGTATATACAGACATTTGCAAGGGTTACATTAAACTGATCTTAATTCTATATCTTCTACACACGGTGGTGAAGGACAACATATTGCTTTGCAAGAATAACTTAACATACTGTAACTTAATTTTATAAATGGGGAATTTGACGTTTTATTACTCGAACCTTTATTTCAGACTGTGTGTAAAGTTGGAGTAAAGGAATTAATTGGTTGATGGTCTTACTCATGTAGGTGAGGCTGATGGGAGGTGAGCAGGGCAGACCAGGACCTTTGGACAACTTATTTTCCTCAAATCCATTGGGAAGTCCGCGCAGGTAGTCTTTGCGCTGTTTATTCAGACCCAGCCAGAGATATATCTCTATCTTGGACTGGACTGTCCAGCCAGCAGGCCCAAAACCCTTCTTACCAGGAATCTTTAGTATAAGAGGAAAATAAGACAAAATAATTTAATCATGGCAAAACAGCACGATTACAGAAGCTGAAAGGGAATTTGATACAAAATTCAGATTCAATGATTATCCTGTGATTTGTGGTGTAAATTCACCCTCAGAAAGATTGTCTTGACTTTGCCACAGTCCTTCCCCAACTCCTCCTCAATACTGGAATACAGGATATCTTTGGAGGGAACACGTGCATAAGCAATGCGCTTCCCGTTACTTATCATCCATATGAAAACATCAGGAACGCTGTGCTGAGGCTGCAATAAGAAAGAACACACATTTAACACAATATGACCGTAATGGAATAAGTACATCAAATTAAATCGTTTGTTTATTGTAAATATAACATAGTTAATCTCACTTCATCAGCCAGGAAGCGCAGCTTTGTGAGGAAATTCTGAGTCAGCTTCATTTTATCTCTCACTGTGCTTTTCTTCACCTGTGTCCTCATGGCCTTAGCCTGCTGACCGATGGTCTCCTACACCGAGGAACGACCCAGCATTTAGCAAGACATTACAAATAATATCAATCAGCAAACAGAATAATAATAAACATAGCCCCTCTTAAGCTAACATACCACTTCTGACATGCACAGCTTCAGCCTCTCCCTGTCAAGTTTGGTTTTGCCAGACTGGTTGGTGTCCTTGTTTGCCAGTGAGAGAAACTGACTGAAAGAAGTGGAGCTCAGTTAATATAAGGGTCACTCTCTAATATATTGGACTTACTGTTCAAAACTGCTTTTTTTAAGTTAAGTGTTGTTAGTATAGTAATTTGTGCCTACAGACCTGCAGCCCTGGCTGAGTTCCTCGAGGACGCCTCTCAGCCTGCGCTCAGGATAGGCCTTCTCTGTTTTGAAAATCTCTTGCACATCATTCAGTCCATCCTCCTGCAGCAGCAATAAAAAATGTCTGAGCTCATGTAGTAAAAGTGAAACTTGTGTTTAAGGCCATCAGACAAATGAATACTTCATGCTAACAGTTTTAATACTATGCTCATGTAGTTGATAGAAAAGAAGATGACTTGCCAGTTTATCTGCAATATTGTCTATTATGTTGGCATTGTACAGCCTCCTTCTCTGGTCTTGCCACCAGCTTTTGATGTAGATACACGGCTTTCTTTCAAAATACGGCAGGTGGAAGTAATTCCTGGGTAATTTTCAAAAAAAGAATATATTTCAGCAAAACTGGGGGGAAAAACACAGCTGGTTAAAGTGGGGTGATGACTGAGGTGCAGCATCTAACAAAGTGAAGAGACCTCTGCTATGCAACAGCAATGAATAATAAAACAAGTCATCAAAAATTCAACTGCGAGTGAGATTCTGCACCATTATATAAGTACTATTTTAGACAATTTCATTACTTTTAAAATAAAATCAACATATTTTTTGTGGATGTTTTTGTAAGACACATCCATAAAATCTCCTCCAAACTAGTTGTTTGTTATTTGTTGTTCTCTCTGTCATGATGATATTTTTGCTCTGACCGGTCAGTGATGACAGGTTTCATCGGGGGTGTTGTCGCCACTGAAGTCAGGTCTCCATCATCATCCATCTCCTCCTCACTGGAGTTGTGGATAAGTTCTGTTTCCTCCTCGCCACCATCTCCTCCCCCTTTCTTACCCTTCGTTTTCGGCTGGGCAATCCCATCAATCTCGTTTCCATAGTAACCTGGCACACAGAAACAATGTTATGAGTCATATTTTTTAATGTGTTGCACATTTATCTCATGATAAGAATCCTTGTCTCTCTCCAATGCCTGTTTTTAACAAACTGCAGCTATACAGCACTGTCATATTAACAAATTATGATAAATCATAAAACTCAAATTTCCATGTCAGGCCTCTTCTAACATAATAACTATTTGCAAAATTCTCACTAAATTCTGCTCCAAAACTACAATGAAAATTTGCTTTAATGTTTAAAGATAAAATTTCAGCCTCGTGTCAAGACAATGAGTAACATATGGAAAATTAAAAAATGAGTAGGTAATGGACAATACCTATGGTGACTTCAAAGTTAATGGGCTTATCACCGATCTTTCTGTCAATCATTGTGGCCTCCAGGAAAGAGCCAAAGAGGAAAAACTCCTCAACCTTCCCAGTTGCAGTCTGTGAATTAAAAAAACAACAACAGTCTCAGTAAATTGTTACATTTCCTTCTTTTTATCATAATTACAACTCAGATTCCAAAAAGCTTGGATGAGGCGTAAAAGATCAACAAAACAAAATCTTAAAAAGATACCTGAATCTACCAACTTTTGCTTGCTGACATTCTTGGATAACATATAAAGTAATTTAGTTGTCCTGACAACCTTGGGATACAAGCTGTCGGACAGTGAGAACAGAATTGCTGAGGACTCAAAATTATGCTCTCACTGTGCTCAGTTGAATTTTCTGTGTGACTTACATTGTCCACCAACAGAAAGAAGCCACATTGATGCAAACAGCGTGTTAATAATGCACCAGGTGGGCTAAATAAGGATGATGAATAATTCACAGCCACCATAGCACAATGGCCTGTCAATGGGAATAACAATTGCCTTCCTCTGCATGGCTGCCCATTCAAACAGGAACCCACCTCCGAGATGTTGGGTATTCCCTCCAGCTGCACCTCTGTGGAGCTGGTAATTTCAGGTGAAGAGGGGTCCAGGATCTCAACGCCCAGGCTGATGAGCAGACGGGCCCTGAAGGACACTCCCTCTCCGAGC
Organism: Acanthurus lineatus; assembly: GCA_029814665.1. Lineage (NCBI taxonomy): Eukaryota > Metazoa > Chordata > Actinopteri > Acanthuriformes > Acanthuridae > Acanthurus > Acanthurus lineatus. Next base: position 4,406,421 of record JAPZDV010000007.1, on the reverse strand, counting down.
CCTTCGTTTAACTCCTGGTATTCGTCCATCAGCGTGTAGGTACGAGTGGAGCCGTACATGTTAACCCAGGCAGGTCCAAGCGTGGGAAGGAAGCCTGAGAGATAGTAAATAAATATAATTTTAAAAATAACATCATTAACTTAGGACTTGCATATTTCACTTTATCTAACAATGTAACAATAACAGCTGTCTGGTAGTCTACCCCCCCAGAGCATTTGAGGAGCATTTTAAGATACAGCTGATGTTATCTTGTAAACAGTCTGCAAGCATTTTTGCTTTGAATGTGTTCCACTTGGTCTTGTGCTTTCTTTGTGATGTTTTGCACATCTTGTAAATAAATAACTGCAAATTAAGTACTAAATAATAAAACAATTCAGGGAATACAACTTCTGCTGATAAGATTTAAAAGAAAAATGATAAATCACCTTTGTCCCCATCATTGGAAATCTTCCGTAAGTCCAGAAAGTGTGTTCCTATAGCAACATCATTCACTTTATCCGAGTCCCGGATCTGGATCTTCATGCGCTTGCACAGTGGTGGAAACATCTCAGTGAAAACAATCTGCTCGTTCCAGATAGGCTCATAGCAGCTCTTCTGAACTGACGTTTTACCCTGTAATTGCAAAATGAATTCATAGAAATCAATTCAGTAATACAACAGAGATGTAAATGGAGGGGAGTTAAACTTTCAGATCCACACTAGTTCTTACCTTCTGCCCAGCAAACTGTACTTGAACATATGGATCAACCAGGTCCTTATTTTCTCCTATGAAGGCCTTTTTGACATTGGCCATGATGCTCGTGTTCATTCTGGGGAGTCCTTCTGCTCTGTAGATCTTCAGATAATACCGAGCCCACTGTCGCTCTGCAGGCACCCCCTCTGGTAATAAAAGGTTGCTGAAACAGAAACGGGACAATAAGGCAAAGAAATACTCAAACAAACATGTTAACATTGAGCTGAGTTTTGAAAATCTTTCCAGAGTCACTTTTGACTACTTCTATTTTTAGATGAATTTTGAGTTGTGTAAAATAAGAACACATATACCCTTCTATGTCATCTTCATCTGACTCATTGGCCTTGATCGGAGTCTTTATAGTGTCCCCTTTGGCCACAACTGCAATATCACACTTAACGTAGCCTTTGCAGCCCGCTGAGATGTCATCAGGGTCAGACAACAAAGCCCACTTGTGGTAAAACTGATGTTCTGCAACGCAAACAGGAACACAAATTCACTAAAATATCAGCATCATCAATTTGTTATCAGAGAGCCGACTTCTATTGATTCCTCACCAGGCTGGGAGTAAATTGTGCCAACATCCAGTTTAAAAGTTCCAACCAGTGTTCCACTACGCAGGAGATTTTTGGAGTGAATTACCTGATGGTTTAGTTCAGGGGAAATAAATGTTTCAACATTTAATACGCTTGTCTTGTTGCAAACAAGCAAACATATGAATCTTTCTATATTACACTGTTATGAATGAATTAACTTACAGACAACTTCAGGATTTTGTCGAACATGACATCTGGGGGGACGTGGAAGTCAAACACAAAATACTAAAAAGAGAAAAGAGTTGTGTTACAAGCTTTCATCCCAACTAGAAATTAAAATAGATAAAATACGCTGTAATGACTGACTTCATTGTAGTAAGGGCAGTTGGTTGATTCCTTCATTGAGGTGTACTTCTTATCCTCTCCTATCTCTACACAGACCATTGGATCCATGTTCAGTCCCACCAGCTGCCGGGCTTCAATCACTGTCACACTGACCTGCAATTAAATGATCAAGAAATTGACTGATAAAAAGTTTAATTTAAAAGATCAACCATGTCTTTGTAAGTAAAAAAAACTATCTATACATTAACTAATCAGAACATGCTAGAAAAATAACAGAACTGGGCTATTAAATGATGGGTGAGATTTCTCTTACTTGGTAATCTACTGCTCTTCCAGAACTGGGCTCCATCTTTATGTCTGGCTTTGATCTGTAAGATAAGATAGATATGATTAAGAAACAATCTTCAGACAGATTAACATCTTTAATATTAGCAATACTTATGTTTAGAAAAACAGACTCGTGCACAAGGGAACCATGCTTGCCTCTTATTGGATACATTGGTGGTGACAGCTGTGACCGAGGCCAATGAGATGGTGTCGGGATCTGGGCCTCCTCCCATGAACATGCCCTGACGATCCAAGTTCTCTGTTTCCAGAATAGCTGGTTCATCTTGAGAGTACATGACAGAACCACAACAAGTTTGTACTAAAATTAAAGCTCTTAAAATTTTGACAGTAAAAGATAAATGTATTCTTAAACCACCTGTCCTGCTCACATATTGTGTTTTATTCTGAAACCTACCCTAGGATCTATTCAGAATTGTTTTTGATGAGGAATAACAAGTCAAAATGGGCATGGACATAATATTTGGAAGCAGAAAGAAAGTTTCATACTTGCAGTAATGCTGAATGCATTTTAGTCTACTGCTTGATCAAAGTATTGGAAAGTAAAGTAACTACTAAATTTGTGTTTTTCACAGTAAAACAAAATGTAGCAATTGTTCTTTAATGGCCTGAGGGGTTCTGTAAACCAATAGGAGTTTGTGATATAAGCAAAGTTTCCTCCCTTATTTGACCTAATCTCCTGTCATCCATCTTAGCTACTGATACCTCCATTTCTGTCCTCCTTGTGTCCACGGTGCTTACTGCGCTTCATGGTGCAAAACAATGCTTTATGTGCTCTGTGAAAGGAATGTAAAGACAGTCAATAGACTATAGGTTTAAACTTATTAATATAACAATGGTATAGATTACACTGCTTAGCATCTGTATTATTGCTTACTTTATTAAAAAAAAACAAATGTTTCATGTATGTATATTAATTTCACTTTGCATGTTCTGCAGTGCAAAACACACATCTTCTATTTGAACAGTCACAAAACATGTTACTCAAAGAGTTAAGAGTTATAGGACTTAAACTAGATTAGACTTAATGGTCAGTATCCTGTAATATCTTGGAGAAAGAAGGAAGACAACAACAAAATGCTACCAAATCTAAAACCAACTGGAAAATGCATAAATTTTCAAATGCATATTTATTCACTTTCCATTCATATGAGTTGGGACATGTTTCAAAGTGTTTTAACAGAACTAAAGCACAGCGAGAATGATCTCAGTTAAAGAAGGGTGTCTGTGTGCCACCACACCCTGGGCCAGCCTTCAAAAGGGGCTTTCAATTATTCAAATCAGTTGACCTTAATACATCAATTAAAGAGGATACATTTCACATACACTGTGAAAAATAATACACTCAAAATAATTAAGCTGCTATAATTAATCAGCAAAGTGCCCTTTGCACAATTTTAATCTAAAAAGTAAAATAATTTGTTGACATGATCAAGTGTGCTAATTAGTGGCCCTTTCAAAAATTTACATAAATGATCTACAGCCCTCAATAAAGGCCTGACACGTTTCCTAAATGTTTTGTTCATTTATAAAATATTTTCTTTACATTTTCAAAGTTGTGAATGAAAGTCAAAAAAGAAAACAAAGAGGTGACACATCAAAATGTCAAGATATGTGAAACTTAGTCAAACCAGGAACACCAGGTGCTAAGCAAAATAATGAAACACTTTTATGAGATGCATGTTGAACAGGCTAGACTCATTAAGTTTATAATAACCAAAATACATGATATTTAAAAACAATAGCAAGACCTAGAATGCAAATCTTAATTATCCCTACAGTATCCAAATGACAAGATCAAAGACCTCCCCTTAAACAAATTGTCAAGTATTTTGTAAAATTTTAAGGCCTACATGCCAAAGCTTTGCTTGTTAGGTTTGATCTTTGCTAAACATGATGTTGCAAATGAAAAACTATGATGATATAGTACATACCATACAAGGAAATTATGCTCCTGTCTCCCTCCTCTGAAGAGCTTGAAGTAATTTCCTCTAAGGGAAATGGCAACTTTTTCTTCTTTCTGCAATAAAAGCAACACTACATAAACATTTTAGACATTTACACAGCAGTAAGAATAAGGCTACAAAGTTAAGTTGTATGGAAAACAGTTGGGTTTGTCCAAGTCTGAAGTTGGGCTGGAGTGATGTGATACACCAATGAATAGTGCATGAGTGCTGAACCCGAGACTGGTAACTATAACTAGGGTCTGTTGAGAGACGTCACTGTGAGCAGAGTCTGCCAATCCACAACTGTGGACAAAAAAAGGAGAAAATTTACACTTTTTTTTATCTACAAATTTAATTTAAAGACGACCAGCAACCTTCATATACAGATCAAAATGCTTAATATTAATCCTAATGATATTTTGTGATTGTATAGTGCTTCTGCATGTGCTTAAAAAATCATATCCTAAGTAATGAATAGTGATCAAATAGAAGATGTCAGCCTTTTTCGACTTCCACAACTTATATTCAAACAGTTCAGCACTGGGCATCTTTTTGTAACTGTTACATCAAAGCAGAACTTCACTGGAAAAGCCTCCAAATGTGCATTTGAAGTAACCGGTGATAGAATTTCATGGAAGTAAACAAAGTGTCATCCCAGCCTAGTTGGAAGAATGCTCTCTTTTAATCTTTAATAGGGTGCTGCTCCAAATTTGTTCTTGATGCAGACACACTGTCTTTTGGAATCAATTAATAGTGTAGGCCTATTTTGCACTGCACCGTGTTTCAAATTCATTCAGGTTTGAGCCTTGAGGTGAAAAAACTGACGTCAGCTTTGATTTACACAAGAACCGTTGATTAATTTTTTTGTAGAATGATTTATTTTGAACAAATAAGGGTCTATGACAGAAAAAGGTGGTATGATCTCTGCTCCTACAAACTGAACAAATCAGTATTAAAGTCACTGATTATGTGACATAGCTTTGTTGAGTTGAGGCATGCTCAAGCAACTTCTATTCAATGCAACTTGACTGCAGAAGTACAAGTCATCGTCTCATCAATAACACATTTAGCCAGTCTGTAAGCCATACGTCAAAGTCTAAAGTTGCTGGTATCCATTGAAACAAGCTTCTTAATTATTTAGGCACTCCAGTCAGTCTTGTGTGTGGCATCCTCATTATATGGAGGTATCACTGTTCACAACAAAAGAAATACATTTGGCTTGGAATGAATAATGGGAAAATTTGCCATCATTATTATTAAATTGTATAGATATCTTTATGTTTCACCTAATTAAGGAAATTATAGAAATCTAATTTGAAGGTAGATATATAAATTAGTATTTAGTTGACCTGTACAAAACAAATCATCATGCTTCTTTACAATATTCATCATCTTTTCTTGCCTTTACCTGCAAATGTAAGTTATGCATCCTTTTCCTGCCTGCTCAGCTAGAAGTGTGATACTCTCAGTGACGCCAACCTGACCACTCTGCTGAGGGATTCTGCCCTTAATTACATGATTCAATAACAGCTACAAGGGGTTGTGGAGATGTCGTAGTTCCTCCTGGATGACTAGTGGCCATGTCACCAGTCGTGCAAAGTTACTGGTAGTCCCTGTAGTCTAATATACTAACCTCATTCTCTGATGGGTGCTGTCATCAAGTTGGTATCAGTCACTAAACCGACGTGCAATGATTGACTTCTCAGATCTAATAAAAAGAACAAAAAGCATTTAACTCAACAAGGACAAAAAATACATATATTAATTTAACCATACTTTACATCAGAGAATTCCTCAGTAGCAAAGAGTGGTCTTAAGTGCAAGATATCAGAAAATATCTATTAATAACATTTTCTACATTTATATCTTTTTGTGTTTTGGATGAATATTTAGGTAACACTAATGAATATGTATGAGCAAGCCCTTAAATTGACACCTTCGACAATGTCGTCTAGGGTGAGCCACAGAATGACTTGATACCAACCATGCAATCTTATCCCATGTAGGTCCAGTGTCCAAAGCCCTTTTTTGGCTGTTGGTTGTAGGCGGGTTATCACCGTCTTGTTTGTGCTCCAGTGACTCCATGAGCACACCACCTGACCATGGTGTAGTGTATCCTTATGACACATTTTAGACTCTAAGATGGGAGAGTTTGGCAAGTTTCATCAGTGAAACACAGCCAGTGGGCATTGTTATTGTTAATTATAATTGATGGCTTCGTGGGGGGTGGGGCACTGAACTAGTCAGCAAGCACGTAGGGCACAGGTGGACGTGACAATCGTGTACTTATTGGTAGTTATATTCTTCTGGTAATTTTTGGGTCTCAAATAGTAAGCTTTTTTCCTTGTATAAAATCCAGCTAAATGTAGTTATTAATTCATTTATTCATAAATAATTGATCTATTCAAAAATTACTTCAAATCCAATATTAAACTGTTACACTCTGATGAAGAACTGATGGCCTTTCCATACCTTATAAAAACTTTGGACGCCATCTAGCGGACAAAAGCAGCAACGCATGTTATCTTGTGAATTCAATAATCCAGAATGTAACATCTGTTACATCATGGAGAGAGACCTCAACACCAACAACAGCAAAGACATGTGGCAGGTGGTCAAGTGTTACAGGCTACAAAAGCAGGAGCGCTCCCATCATGTGAGAGCCCACGTTACCAAGCTAAACACATTTTATGCTCACTTTGATCTCCTCAACAGTGAATCAGCTGTAAAGTCTACTCCGCTTCCAGAGGACCGGCCACTGTCAGTATCCACAGCGGATGTGAGGAAAGTCCTGCTGAAAGTAAATATGAGTAAAGCTGCTGGGCCTGATAACATCCCTGGCCGTGTACTAAAAACATGTGCCAACCAGCTAGT
>JAPZDV010000007.1:4368523-4380524 GCA_029814665.1 Acanthurus lineatus | reverse complement strand
TTTTCTCTTTACAGAAAATTGAGGAAAGCGACCTCAAAGGTGTCCCCGTCAACATGCTGCAGCTCCACCCAAACGGGAGGTGCCTGCTCATCCATGCCAAAGACAGTGTCCTGAGGATGATGGACTTGAGAATGTAAATAAGACAAAACTTCTAAAGTATCATTTATAGTTGAAAAAACTGTTAACGATGATTTGCTTTTAAAGGTGGCTGCTGATTTTGAAGTTTGCTACACAGCAGCTTTAACTCTTTGATGCAAAAAAAAATGATTTGTTTTAACTACAGAGATTGGTTCATTCCAGCCTTTGTGAGCACGATAACTAATTCTATGTACTTGCGTTTACTGATTATATTTGCAGAATTATACTACAAACACAGAGCAGCTGTTTAAGTAGGATTGATCTCAGGAAGCCTTCCCTTATCAGAAATGTTGCCCAGGACAGCTCTTGTCATAATCCAAAACCACATTATTTTGTTCAAATATATGTGATTTATGAATGAATATATATTTATTGTTATATTATTTATATTTATTACCGTTTAATTCTCCTTTCAGTCTGGCTGTGAAGAAGTACACCGGAGCCACAAACTACAGAGAGAGGATCTATAGCACTTTTACTCCATGTGGGAACTTTATATTCTCTGGCAGTGAAGATGGGATGGCGTATGTCTGGAATACAGACACAGGTGAGAATCATGTTTGTTTTCTGTCATAAAGGAGCTTGTCAGCTCTTGAAACTGTTGACAGTTTTGTGCACAGTGACTCCAGCTGTCACTGTTTTGTCTCCTCAGGGGACCAAGTTGCAGTCTACTCTGAGCTCTGTTACCCCACCACTCTCCACGGCGTTGCATTCCACCCTCATGAGAACATGGTTGCCTTCTGTGCCTTTGGTCAGAGCCAGCCGGTGCATGTGTACCTGTACGATCGCAAAGGTTTGTGAAAACACCTGACGAATGGCTGTTTCTTTCTGCACATTCACCTTTTTTAGGCATTAAAATAAAAAAAAGTAAGCTGACTCATGCTGTTTTCGCACAGTGTCCCAGCTGGAAGTGCACAGCATGAAAGCATCAAACCTGAGCAGGTCGGCGTCTGCAGACACCAAAACCATCAGATACACACCTGACTCACCGGCACTACAGGACACACCTGCTGCTTCAGCCATGGATCAGTTTGCCCAGGCAGCAAGACTTGCACTGAAAATGCAGTCTGTTAAGGAGCAGCTGGATTCTGTAGTTGTAAATACTCATTCTCTATTACTTTAAAATGAGTATATATACAAATACACAACTTCAGTTTATGCCAAACCTCAAACCTTTCACCCTTTCAAACCATTTTCAGGAACCACATCAGAGGTCTGCGATGTCCGGATACATTCATGATCAAGGTACTGAATGTGTTTATCTGTCGTGTAATTACAGTCAACATGGTTCGCTTCATTACATTTGGATTGTTTGTGCAGCAGTGGCGTCTCTTTTTCATTTATATGGAAATAATTCTGTCTCCCGTGTGTTTGGTTTGCTCACACAGGGAGGAGTTTGACAGCAGATTCAAGCCTGGTAAGTTTTTTTTCAGTCCGCCTTAAGCACACCTTTGTTTACTCAGTCTTTATTAAGGTCATTAGTTGTGATGTAACCAGTCAGACTCAGATTTTTTTCCCTTTAGTCTGTCTAAACCAGATTTTTCTTGGGTTTGCCCTCAAAAGCTGAAAAATGGAATTAAATCTATTAAATTTAAGTGTGTGTTTTTAATGATTAACTTAAATCGTGGTTATCACGGCACTATAGAAGTGTATTGCATTTCCACTGAGTTCCTATCCAGGTCATCCTGCTGGCTGTAACAGTAAACTGTAAAGTTTTAATCTAATCTTGACCTTAAATTGACCTCTGTGCTACATGAAGTTAATTACCAGGAGATTGCAGGACAAAGTCTAAGCATAGAAAGTAGTTATTAAATTATTGCTATTTTAAAACAAACCAAATTGCTCTGAAACTCAAGTCTACCTTATTTCTTTTAAGACGGGATTAAATGCTTCGTTACCTCCTCCTTCTCCTTCTCTCTTCTCTCCACACTCCAAGCTGCAGCTGTCTGGTTCTCTAGCGGAGCAGCTTATCCCCCAGGCGGCTCTGAGCACCCAAAACCGTGAGTGGCTTAATCGCACTGCTGTGTCTTTAACCAATGAATGGCTTTTCTGCAGCTCTGTGATCATTTAGAGGTCAAATATTTTCTGAGATTATAGCTGCGCAATGTAAAAGCATGTGGTGTCCATGACCAGATGCTTCCGGCGCTGTGATGCAGAGTCCCCCAAAGCATTAAAACAATACAATACAAAGAGACGAGGACGGACCACTTCTGATTTTTTACTTGGGTCAGGGAGTGATCTCTGTAAACCGGTCACTGACTTGTTACAGTGTGAGATGAAATAATAACGCCAGCTCTTTGATTTTCTTTTAATGTCAGGCGGATTCAGTCCAGTCGGCCAGCGTCTGAAGGGGGCCTCGTCCTTCAGGCTACAGTCGGTGAGGCTGTTAACATGTTTTTTTAAAGGATATTTCTTTATTTGTTGTGAATTTCTCCTCTTTAACTCTGCACTGGCGACAGCTGTGGTCTGAAAGCAGTGTGTTTCTCAGGTTTTCCACCCATCCGTTTGTCCTTGTCAGTGTGATATCTCAGGAACCACTATAGGGGGAATTGTATTAAATTTGGCTCAAACGTCCACTTGGACTCAAAGATGAGCTGATAAGAATTTGGTGGTCAAAGGTCAAAGTCACTGTGACCTCACATGACACATTTTTGGCCAACACTTAAAAGTTTACACACTTAAGTTACAACAAAATCTCCCACAAATGTCTGTTTTAAAAGTTTAAGTGATGCTATTTTGTATCTGAAGGGTCAAAGATCAGCTTCACTGTGGCACGACAACATTCTGCAAAAAACACTTTCCTGGCCAGTATTTATTGCTCCAATTTAAGAGACAGAAAAGGGTAATTGTAGCTGTATTTCATTTGCCCAACTTCAAACTGTGGTCATTGCATCAGTCTTCTGAGCGGCTGGATTTAATATTATTCTTGAAGCATTACTCTTCAGAATCTGTAGCACCTTTGCAGCAACATCCATGTTTGTAGCTTTGTAGTGCATCACAAGCTTACAGGTTTTGCTGATGCTGATCTTCGGGTGTTTGTCGTTGCATTTGGTGACGAGGCTCTCTATCACTCCTCTGTGCTCCTCTGTACAGTGGAAACAGTTTTAGTTTTCTATGTTAATCAGTTTAACTCTAATCAGATGAACATTACTCCTCTGATGTGCCACATTTGCTAAAATTGCTACAACAAAATAATGAAATAATGTTCTCTTTTCTCCATTAGACTCTTCCTGACCAATTTTCTTCAGGCAATTATGTGGAAACAGACTCTGCCCCTGTTCAACAAGTGGTAAGTATCCACAGTAGCTCTGAGCTCAGTCACATGCAGCCGCCCCCCCCCCCTTCTCACATGCGATCCCTCTCCACCTCTGTGTTCCTCTTCTAGGTCATCTCACTGTACGACTACAGAGCCAATCGATCCGATGAACTGACCATACGCCGCGGTGATGTCATCCAAGTGCTGTACAAAGACAATGACAGCTGGTGGTTCGGGCGTCTGGACAATGGGCAGCAGGGGTATTTTCTTGCTTCCTATGTAGCAGATCAGAGTAAGTGCGCTGTATTTTCTTGTAATAAACACCTAAAGGTAGATGTTTAAGAAACTTCCAATTGGTTTGCAGTTTTGCTGAGTTATTTTTTTTACTGTAGAGGATTACAGCAAGGACGGGACTCAAGCGTCACACGCAGCCGTGTGTGAGGGGACAGCTGAGAGGTCGACACCAACCAGAGTAAGAAGAAAAAACAACGACAGCTTTGCTATGAATCTTTAATTTTTTGATCAGTTCTTCTCACTGTCATTTTTTTCCTTCCTTACTTCTCCAAGGTGTCAGCTGCGATCAGTTCCTCAGGAGAACTTCGGTTTCTGTCCGAGCCGACCCTTTCTGACACCGAACCTGAGCTGACTGACACCAGGTTAGTAGCTCGTCCCCCCCCTCACACTAGCAGGGTCTCAGTTATTAAACATTAAATGTGCCTTCATGTCGTGCTTTTGTTTTTCTTCAGGAAAAGCAAGACAACACTGGCATTATGTTACTGTTAAGAAATAACGATTGCTGGTTGTTTTCTGTGTTTTTTTGTCCCACAGAGTGAGGAGGAAAAAGAAGGTGAAAAAGCCGGGAGCTCCTGCACTTTCATCTCAGGCCAAATTTTCAGATGCAGATGCTTCAGGGGTGACCAGCACCAGGAGGAGAGACAGGTCAACAGACAGGCCTCTCCCGAAGAGACCGACAGGCCGGACTAACGGTGCCTTCGAGCCTGAGACTTGAAATCATGGACGCGTGATTGTATTCAGCTTGAGTGCTTTTTATTCTTCATGTAAAATACATTTTTGTAAAAATTTCTTTGCAGGTTTGTTGAATTTTTTCTGTTTGTTTTTTTATATTTAAACAGTCAGTATATTTATTCTGTATTGTCTTAAATACAAATTGAGCAGACATGTAACATTCTTTTAATGAAAAAGTGTCTTCACTATAGAAATTGCACAGTTTTAGCAGTTAATTTTGTTTGTATTAAATATTTATGTATGCAGAAATTAAATACTGTTAACATTTTTTACTGAAACAGGAAACATGTTTTTTTTTTTTAAATAATTCTATTTTCTAAGCCTGTAAGAGATTTGAAGGTTATATCACACCTCTGCATAGCTATAAAAATAGAGGTTATGTATTTACAAATGTTTTGTAACTGTCCGTTTATAAATCAATTGTAAAGTCATGCTTTTTATATCTAAAATGCTCAAATAAATATGCTTTTTGGCTATTTTGATCACATTTGAGTTACAATTCTAGACTGTGAAACTATGATACTGCCACTGCTCAGCTGTTTCAAATTTTAGTATAAATTGTTTCAAAATTATTATTAAAGCCATCATTAATGCCTGGTGTTCATTGGTTTAAGCATGTTATGAATTAGTATTTAACTTTTGGGTTGATAAATATGTCTTCATTTACATTCTAATAATGAGGATATAAAGTAGTTTTTAATGGAACACCTGGAAGTTATTTGGAATATAACTTATTTTTTCACGGTGAAAACATCATGTCCTTTGTATGGTGTGCTGCAGAAATGTATGATTAGAGTTAAAAAACACAGATGAGAGTTAACATTTTCATAATTTACATTTTTACTATCTTTATTAAATCAGTGCAAGAATCATAAAAGTGTCCGACAAGAAGGCAAAACATAGAAAATCAATCTTAGTGATGCAGGTACCCCATGTTACGCTGAAAAATGTGCATTTTAAGATGTTCACTGTGCTCTATGTAATGTGACACTGAACATGTTCATTTCAATAATGTTATTTTTGGGGCCAGCAGCTCTTGATGTGTGACACGTCAACATGAAATCCAACCCATGTGATGTAGAAAAAATGAGATCATTATTACAGCAGAACAAAAGGCACATTTAGTGTGTGATCTGGTATTTGAATGGTCTTAGATCACCAGTATTCGACCACATTCATTCATGTTATATTCATACAAAATGCAGCTTGAACATATAAAATAGTCTATTTAAACCTTAATGTACCTACTTAAAGTCAGTAATACAGTTCCCTGCTTTATTTTTGGCTCAAGGCAGGACTCAACACAAGCAAGTATATTAAAAACGTTTCCAAACATAATATGATTACATTAAAATTAACAAAAGGTTTAATTATTGGAATCATTATAATCTCTTCAACACAGAAAGTCAGTGATTAAAAAGATGTTAAAAAGACATTTAGAATTTTTTAAAAAAACCTCTTTTCCGAGGCTGATTTCAGTAAGTAGCTACACTTTGAGACTGTTTTTGCTCTTTATGGCTTCCTGAAACTCGTCTCAGAGGCTTCATTCAGTCAGCAGAGGGCTGCTTTCATCCGCCTGTCGATGATCATCTTGAATTCTTAAAATCAAACACAGAAATGTGTGTGTGTTAACACCCAGCATGTTCTTGAAAACTGCACAAATAAAACCTAAACAGCCTTGCACGTAGCACCCTGTGCATACAAACATGAGGTATCCTAATATGTGGCATAGATGTGATAATTTTAGGTTATCTGAGGTTTATTACCTTTGTTGTTGTGGGCGTTGACAGAGATACAACACAGCGAGGAAAAAGGCCTGCGGACAGAGCGCTCATTGAGTTTCATGTGTGTAACTGCCGAGAAACGGGAATGACACGCTTCACACCATATCTGTCCTCATGTTATGTTTAACCCCTGATTGATCAACAGGCCTGGAATCACATTTTTCCATCCTTAAAGAAATGCCATGCATGTGAGGCGACAATTTTCACACTTTCATTCTGTTTCTGTCACACAGGAAGCGTACGGGCCTGGAAATCAGCCGTGTGACCACTGTTCTGTACACTGGGATCTTTCAAATCACAGGAAGACAATACAAATGCTAATATGCCGGCAAGTGAGAATGTTCCTGCGATTTTCATGCCTTCAGGTGTCCTTTTTCTCACACGAAACCATCAGTCAAATACGCCAACACTTGCACAAGATGATACTTACAGCTAAAAACGCTAAGCCTCCCTGGACTGCAGCTGCCCACTCAAAGTTCAAATGTTGTGTGATCAGGCCTCCCACTATTGGGCCATAAAACATCCTTTGAAAGAAGAACAAGTTTCCACTTTAAAAATCCAGATCAAACATTTAAAATCATATCGCAAACTGATATGGCAGCTGATTTCACATTTAAAATATCTGTATCTGTGTATATATATATATAAAGTATGTTGGTAAAAACCAGCAGGACCTACCCGGTGGACCAAACTGCCCCAAACAGTCCAGACACCATCCCAAGAGTGCTGAGTCCTTCATCATATCCTTGTTCACTTCAAATGAAGAAAACAATGTGAAGAGTGTGTTTCAGCTGGAATAACACATATGAACAACATGTGAAGCCACTCACTATGCACATGTGAGGATCTCAGGGAACGTTGGGATTGCGGTCATGCCCAGAGAAAACCCAATTAGGGCGAGCATGAGGACCAGCAACCACAGTCGACTGCACATGCAACAAAAACCACAACAGAAAACATATCAGAGTTAATATTCTGGGTTTTGTAAAAAAGTAGCTCAGAGCAAAACACTGGCTCTCAAGAATATCTTCTGCATTTTTTTCGGAAGGATGCAACTAAATCCTACGCATTCAACCTTTAAATATGAAAATACATTCAGCAGCTATTTAGCTTAGCATAAACACTAGAAGCAGGTTGAAAATAACGAGCCTGGCTGTGTCCAGCAATAGCAAAATTTGTTTTTCAGCACCTTTAGGAGCAGACCAGTTGTTCTATCCTGTTTGTTTAAATCGTTTACTTTCAGTTTTTCTCACTGTATGTGCTATGAACAATCCTGGCTGGTCAAACAGTGGAGAGGCAGTGGAGACTCAAGCTTAAGAGGTGCTGGTAGGCTGCTTTTGTTGCCTACAGAGTCATGTTATTAGCCTTAATGCTACACTAAGCTAATAGGCTGTAGCTCGATAATGAATGAGCAGACATGAGAGTGGATTTGATCTTTTTATCTTACTCTCGGCAAGAAAGCAAAGCAGTGTGTTTTAAAAAATGTGAGACTATTATTTTAATGTAGAGAGTCTTCATCACTCTCCATCTTCCCCACATGCTTACCTCGGGATGTTAAGGAAAGGCACAGGACCAAGCAGCCAGAAGCCAAGTGCTGTGCTGACACTTCCTACCACCATGAACCAACTCCTGGTGGCCTGATGAACACCATCACATACACAAAAAAAAAATATTGGCTTGATAAGTTTAAAATTACAAAATCACAACTGTGAAAGAACCGTGCACATTCGCCTGAAAACTCACAGGATATTTATCAGTTATGTAGCCCAGCAGCGGTGATGCCAGACAGTATGGTAACGACAAACCAAGCATTATGAGTCCCACGTAGCCATTTGAGAGGTTAAACTATAAACAACAGAAAGGGGAAAAAAAATTAATCACAAGAAGCATAATATACTTTCTTGATTTTATTGGTAGAAAGGAATTTACCGTCTCAATGGCAAACAGGGACAACGTGGCATCCAAGAAGCCCAGACCTGCACTCAGAGTGAATATAGCATAGCAGATCAGGACTATTTTCATTTGGGTGAGAAGTCGAAAGAATGAATCCTTCGATGGAGCTGCCTCTGATTTGGAAAAACAAAATATAGCTCATGGTTAAAACCAGAGGAAAAAAAGAATTACTTTACTGTTCTGAGTGAAAATGAATCAATAATATGCATAAATCTTCCAAAATTACCAATTGTTGGCAAGACATATATGTTGAAAGGAACCATAATCATTAGTAAACATCCAAGAAGCATAAAGGGGACTTCATATCCAAAAGACTGGTAAAACCACCCTCCGACTGGTGGCCCCAGAATTAGACCAAGTCCTGTGAAAATCTCCAAACTACCCTGAAGAGAGAGAGAGAGATGCAGTGCTTTAAAATATTGCATATCTACAGCTAAAAAATGGGAAATGGGAAAAATGGGACATAGAAAACAACCCTAACTACAATGCTTTTCTTGTTTGCTCGTGATTCTAATGTTTTTTAAACAACAACATCCTGGTCACACGAGGCTTGTCTACACTCACCAGAACAGTTGCCACATTGTTTGGGAATATTTTTGCTGTCATGGCAAAAGAGGAGGTCATCGCTCCGGCAAAGCCCACTGCGTCGATGGACCTCACTATAAAGCACAAAGCAATGAAGGGAGGACCGGCAGGGACCCGATCGAGCAACCTGTGAGACAAGAAAGCAAAAACCATCAATTTACGTCAGACAAAATTTAAAATCGACATATCGAAGCAAATGTAAACACACTTAAATGGATGTTGGTTTCATCTTAAATAGTCTAAATGAAGACATCATGTTTTAAATTATAATTTTTTTTAGATAAAGATTAAATTAAATAAAGGCTTGGATATTGCAAACACAACACTTTCTGTGGGACCCATCAATAAAGATTGGTACTAAAGATTTGAATCTGACTTGATCACATTTACTAAGTAACAATTAAACAGTCAGAAAATCTAAAGTGTGGACTTGTGCTGTTAAATTTGACATGTAGCATCTTTATGCTAGCATGTAAGGTTTTTTAGTGATGATTTTTATTATAAGTTAAATTCACTATAACATTGGCACTATGAGGGCTTTTCGAAAAAACAATTTAAACAGGTTAAGATTACTTTAAGGCAAGCTAGAACTGTACGTAATCTCTTTTTGATATTTGATTGATATTTTTCACAAACGGAGGTACACAGAATCGATTCTTACCCGAACAAAATGGTGCACACTGACGACACAAAAAGCCCTGCAATAAGCATGAACTTTGCACCAATTTGGACAATCTGATACAAGGACGAAGAAAGAGTTAATTACTGGGTATCACATTGAACTTTACATTACATGAACCGATAAGATATAATGCCGTATACTTACATATTTTCCTAAAATCAATGAACCAATTAAATTGCACAAAGCATAGCAGCCAAATATGAGACCAATGACTGTCTGACTGGCTCCCTTCTTCACTGCCTGCGGAGAAATATCCATGTTATATATTTATAGGTCTGAGGAGAGATGATACTCTCACATCCTTTAACACTAAGAGATGAAGTCAAACAATCAAAGCAGCAAAAGCAATAAATAAAGATAAACAGGAAATAACACATATGGTCAGTAAAATGAAGAAATATTTAGATAACATACAACAAAAATGAAATAAATACAGGAGCAATATGAATTTATTACTGTTTTGTCTTATTCATCATAACTCTTCAGTTCTTGGACGTGATATCAGCTGATCTTACCTGAAACTTTCTGACCACTGAGTATAAGAGACCCAGTCATTCACTGGCCTTCAGGGAGGCTAGCGCATGATTACTCATTCATTCCACTGGGAGGGAATGTGTGATGGATGTCTGTGCTATGAGCTTTATAATGACATGGACGCACAAAGGAGCATTACAGATTATGGGCCCTATCTATGTGTGACCCTTAACCTTTAGAGAAGACCTTGTCTGACCCTCTGAACTCTGTCTCTGTTTAAGTAAAGAGCGACAAGAATCCATGTGGATGGCCGGACTCAAACTGCATTTTAGTTATTCCTTTAATTTTTAACGCACTTCCACCAAGAACATGGTTCTGAGATGTTTTGCTGGACAAATAATACTGAACACCTGTGGTGCTGCAGGTTAACAACCTCTAGTGCTATATCATGACACAGCTTCTGTACAAAGTGTCCCATTGAGATCCAGGACAAAACAGAGCTGTAAAAGATCAATATAGATCTTTGCCAGAGATTCTATGGTAGATGCGTTTGATAAATCAGTCAAAAATATGCTTACAACAATACCAGCTAGGTGGGACTCCTGGTAGAGCTAAAAAGCTGCTGACCCACTTGTAAGAGAGTCTAAAGACATGGGAGAGTATTAAAATGCAGCCGAACATGGTAAACTAGCAGCTAACCGAGAACTTAGAAAATCTGTACACGTGGATTACTGAAGCAACATAACAATCTAAGCTTTTTACAACACCAAGATTACATTTTCAAGTACCTAACAATTATCAAAGGGAAAGTTTTTAAAGTCTATGGCCACCGTGCCAAGTAACTCATATTGTTCTGGCTGCTGCTGTTATGTGTGTTAGGGTTAACATGGATAATCAGTCATTCTTATACATTAATGCCGGCTCTGTTCAAACCTAATATGTATATGTGCAGGCTTATTGTTGGTTTTAAGTGGTAGGAAGGGTGCTAGACGTGCCTCCATTTTCTGCTACAGTGCAAAATCAGCTAGTGTACTAATGTGATTGTTTGTTTTGGTGATAACTCTTGCTCCCTTTGTGCTTTTTGCCTCATGCATTTGCTCTTATACAAGCTACTTTTGGTTTGAATCTAAAAAAAAAAAGGAATTTATGATGGAGGAAAGGTCATGACCTTTCCCCTAACCAATAAATGATGCTCAAGGATAAATACTTGTAGCTCCGGGGAGGGTCAAAATAAAAAAAAGCCCCCAGCCAACCCAATCCTCTGATAAACAACAAAAGGCTATTTTCTGTATTCCCTGGCCTAATGGTAGAATACATTCAAAAATAAAAACAGAGTAAAAGTATTGACTGTACTTAAAAAAAGAGTCAGTAAAAAAGAGTCAGTATGTTTGAAAACTGCTTAAACCAGTCAGCTAGACAGGAAAGTTTGCTAACATTAGCTAAGATTAGCCATCATACTGGTTATACCAGACCATAAACCCCTGACTTTGCTCAATTAAGCAGGGATGTGTGTCATCACTTACAAATGTAACATTTTAAAGAAAGAGGAGGAATTATTTTAAAGCTGTGTATTTTTTCATTAATAAAGTCAAGAGTTAAAAACTTTTGACTTTTATTAATGGGCACCTCAAGATGCACCCAAAGACCTAAACTCTTGTAACATTACTTTGACATGCCATCAGTATTGTTACCTTAAAGTGGGTGTCTTTCAGCTTACCTCATTAGGGAAAAATGGGCCTAATATCGAGTAGCAGATCATTGAACTGAAGTTGACAGATGCTATGGATATTAAAGTGAGAACTTGTCGTCTTGTCATCCTCGGGGGAGGATCTGTTGACTCAGCTGCAATGTTGTTATCTATTACAAAAACGGAAATGGACACAAGTATGTCAACTTATACAAGGAATGTTAAGCACAAATGTCATTAAATTTTTCATTTAAATTCAGGTTGAGGGTTAATTTAGCTATAGCCGCTGATTCAAAAAAACATCCACGGGTGTGTGGTTATCAGTTATTAATCAAAGAGTTATTAACGTCATAAAAGTCACCGACCTGTTTGCTGAGGATCAACGCTCGAGTCCATTTTTGTTTTATTTTTTTTAT
>JAPZDV010000007.1:4353705-4367973 GCA_029814665.1 Acanthurus lineatus | reverse complement strand
CGCTCGAGTCCATTTTTTAATTTTTTTTTAATTTTCAGGGTTTAGTATCCAGTAAACGATATTAAGGGCAGAAATTCAGACGGTAACATAACGTCTCCAAGAGGAGAGGACGAACATCCTGACAACATCAACAACACACAGTTAGCCAGCTTCTGACTTTGTATCCAACGTCAACACAACACGAGCCCGAGACACGCGCTCACTGTGAGTGTTTCCGCGACGTCCTTTAACGTCAAACGTCAACCGACAGCATACGTTCCTTCGCCGATTTCAAATTAAAAGCACCTTCAACCCAGCTTCTGGTGGCTTCAGTCTGCGCCTCATTGGAAATCAATCTCAACAGAAAATCATTTTTTATAATTAAATAATAATAACATTTTTAAGGAGTTGTTTATTTAACCACCTGAATGCATATTTATTGGTTAGTTAAGCCTTTATTATAAAATGATAAAAAATATATATATATTTTAAAAATTGTGTCACAAAGTATTTCATACAGTCTTATCGATATGAATAACAATTAATATTGTCAAATTTTTATCACAAATATTAACATCAGTAAAGTGGATAATGATTAACTTGGCATGGAACAGTGAGAACAATCTGATGAGTTAAGATAATTACATCAGTTTACTGTTATAGACTTTTAAAACCAGGAAAAGGCAACATTTAATCAGTATATATATTGATAATAATAATATTTCCGTTAACATTAATGATCCTTGAAGGCCTCTTGGGTATTCTTAGCCCTAAGGAATTATGCCCTAAGAACTGAATGTAAGGCACCACTTCCCTCATTGAAAGTTTAGTGATTTTTAAGAGGAAGATTGTGGTATTGGCTCCCAGGATTTCTAGCTTTGAATTAGAAAGTGAAAGAGTCAGACAGGAAACGAAACATGACAACAAAATAATTTTGAACAATGTACTTTTATTAGATTTTGGCCAACCAATAGGTCCATGTAAACCTATGGTCATACATTTTTTTCCTTTCCACAAAATAAGAAAAAAAAATCAGGCAACCAATTATTTATCTGGCAGTATTGCTGATAACTGATACACACTGTTGCTGAAGTCTCAGCTGCTAAGCTGCATTAAAATGAAAAGCTGTTAAATGAAAATTCACTGCATTAAATTTTCTGTAGCCTCTCTCAAAAAAGCCCTCTCTATATATACTTTGAAATAACCTTCTATTAGCAGATGACAAATGTCCAAAAATGTCCACATTTGTGTCTTTGTACACTAGCACCATATCTACATGAATCTCACTCCTATTGACAGGTAAGATAAACAACGTATGAATGTGTTGTATTTACTACCTTTGCAGGTTCGTTGTTCTCATTCTTTTCTCTACAAGCGTACATCGAAAAACTCTTGGTACCATGTTAAAGCAAAGGTGAATTATAAAAAACTGAAATTAGCAACATATAAGCACACTTCTCTAAGCATATAATGGTGTTAAGTCATTTACTAAATACACAGTGCAAGCAGCTTTGTATTTTCTTTTGCAGGTACAACACCAGTTCTAGTGGTAGCATTATTGCACACAAGCTCTATCTATCTAAAGCAGCACTGATTCCCAACAAGGCAAACTACTGATGTTGTAGCATCATAAACAACCACTGAAAACAACACAGAGCCAACCAAGGTTCACTGAGATCTGTGGGGATGGAACCATTTCCTACCATCTTCCCCACTTTCTTACTTTCAGTCAAATAGATTTGGTTATTTGACTGTACCTGACGCACATTAACTCACTGTTGACCATAACTAACAATTGTAGAGGGGTGTTTTGTAAATGAAAGGGGACATAAATTTACACATTGTAAAACCGTTTGATTGTTACAGCTCTGACTGGACAATTACTTGCAGTACTGTGGCCAAAAGAATAATGATTGACTTGTATGTTTATGTTCATTACAACACTTCATAGAAGTATCATGAATAGAAAATATACAAACTATGGTTTACTGTACTCAACTCTTCATGTTGCAGTAACAGAAGTAATATATTATTCTATTGCATGTTCAGCACTTTGCACATAATGTGGAGGACATTCAACAAATAAAAGAGAAAAAAAATCAAATCATTGCCCTGAACAAATGGAGTTTGAATGAACAACAAAGACACAACTACAATAACTGAAAAAAACCCAGAACAATAATTTTGATTTTTATGATAAAACCTTAGAATTGATTCCCTTGAAACTGATTTCAATTAGTGCATCATTTGTATTAGATATGGTATGGCTTAGTCCAAATTTATTTGTGTTTTTAAAAGTGCCATACCTAAAAAATGTAGGCACCCTATCACCACATAAATATGAAATATCTATCAATTTGAAATACATTGAATTAGCCATCGTTTAGAGAGGGAAGTCTTTGGCAGCACACATGGCACTGAACCTTCATACAAACTCCTTTCCAACATGTACTTTTTGTTATTCCAGGGAAGGTTGGCATTTATTCACTTCACCAAATAACATCTGAAAAATAAATAAATTAAATTTGTAAAATATGTTGAAAAAGTACATTCAACATATGAACTGAAAAATTATGGAACAACTAGTTAGTCTCAATCACCTCTGAATGAGACTGACTTTGCCGTCAGTCTCTTGAAAGTAAATGTTCTGCATGTTCCTCTTTAAAAAAAAGGAACCACCACGACACTGACAGTTTCCCAGCTACAGCCCCACACACTGGGGAGTACTACCATTGTGGCTTTTTTAAAATTTATCTGCAACAACAAAATGTATTTTTTCATTTCAGCCGTTGTGTTACATTAGCCAAGGCGACAGCAAATGCCTGCACTGCTGAGAAAGGATACTGGAAATCCAAGATATAGGCATTCCCATCAATTCGCCCAAACTGCATCACCTAATAGAGACAGAAAAAAGAAAAAAAAAAATCAGAAAATGCATAAACCAACACAGCCAATCAATCAAGCAATCAATCTAGAGCTGTTATTAACAGTTATTTTAATTTCATATTAAGCTTCAAATATAAAATTAAAGAAAATAGCTTGTTGTGTTGAACCAATAGTTCAAAACCTGAAGGCCTTCAAAATAAAAGGCAACAAATCACACATTTGAAACACTGAAACAAATGATATTTAACTGTAAAATAACTCAAGATTCATTTATTGTTGATCAACAAGAAGGCAAATTGACTAACTGGCTCTACAGTCTTCACATTACCTGTCTACCATCCAGCTCAATTTGAAAATTCTTTGCTGACTCCTGTGTGACTCGTCCTCCGAAATCCAGCTGGTAGACCTGGGTGGCTTCGTTCCACAGTGGTTGTTTATTGGCCATAACGTAGACAAATCCTTGGCTTCCCAAACTCCGGTCCTCTCTTTCATTTGCCTTGCGGCACTTTATCTCCTCCAGCTCACTCGCCATGCGCATGCTGCGTTTGTTCTTCCAGCTCTTCTTACTGCTCTGGTTCTGGTTCATGAGCTCATCGCCGCTGATGAACAGCTCCGGCTCGCTCTCCGAACTATCCTGGAACTCATTTGTAGTCCTGCTCATCTTCTTTGTTTTATTGAGTTGCTCTCTCTGCCCCTTGGGCTTCTTCTTCTCTCTGCTGCCAAGCCTTGGGCTGGAGATGAGAGTGTTAAAGTCGGAGAGTGCACGTCCCTCCTTCCTGGATTTGCCTTCAGAGACGGTCGGCATGTTTGCCTCCTCGGCTCTACTGTCCAGTCTTTTGCGGCTTTTCTTGTTGAAGCGCTCTGACTCCTGCGGCACAGGGCTTTCATTTAGGGAAGATGGCTCTGGAAAGTTGTTGGCAGACTCTGCCAGATCCTCTGTGGCACTTTTGGATGGTGGTAGCTCAGTAGGTGGAGGAGGAGGAGGCAGAGGGGGTGGCGGAGGAGGTGCAGTGGGAGGAGGTGGAGAAAGAATTGGCTTCTCTAAAATCTGATGAGTTTTGGTAGGGAGGGGAGGCGCTGGAGGGTCTTGCATGGGAGGCGGGCAGGGGTAAGGATTCCACGGGTGGAGGTTAACAGGGTGCAGCTGAAGTCCTGCGCATGAGCTGGCTCCTGGATACATTGGTGGCAGAGGGCAGCACGCCAAGTTAGCTAGATTTGGAGGATAGCCTGGTGGCAAGACCAAATTAGGGTCCTGCTGAGCAAAAGGGACTGAAGCAACCACATCATTTGGAGAGCACTGTGGTGGAGGGTTCTGTAAGGTCTGAAGTGGTGGACCACCGTGACCTACACCTGGAGGGAAAGGTGAGAGGGAAATCTGGTAACCTGATGGGAAGGTAAGTGTACTCGTGCTCGGACTGCTCGGAGGTTTGGTCGTAAGGACAAACGGTAGTTGGGTCATGTCCAAGTGCTGAGCTTGGCTGATGATAAGAGGAGGTGGTTTATGAGGTCCTGGTGGAGGAGCCAACATTGTTTGTTCCGGGGTGAGCCAGAACTCCTCTGTGGTGGAGGTGTCCCACTGGTAAGGCGGAGGGCGTTTAACTGTCAAACTTACATCACCGAGAGTCAGCTGACGTACAGATTTTTCGAGGTGACACTGCTGATTTAAAGTCTCATCCTCAGTAAAGGCAGAGTTAACATACACCGTCCTGTCCCTGCTGTTATCAACAGCACCCAGCAGACTGTAAGAAGACTGGGAGGCCAGAGGTGAAGCACCTTTAGAGTGCACGATAATGGTGCTGTGATGAGCTCCTTTCCCCGGTGGGAAGTCCTGCCTTACCACCGTACCACCTGCAATGCCGCTACTCGTCGTCCCGCCACCACTAACACTGACACTGGTGCTGCTGCTGTTGCTGCTGCACTGTGTGCATGTGTACAATGCAGTTGGCAACCTCTGCTGGTAGGAAAGTGCCAGTGCACTGTTTATTTTCGCCTTGGAGGGGAGGGTTCTTGAGCTCTCCATCATTTGTGGCACTTTGAGTCCTACTTCCCTGCGGTCACGACGTAGAGTTGCATGAATCAGACTGTTATCAATTCTCTGGGGAGGAGGGAGTGTAGCACTTACTTGATTGGCCGGATCAGGGTAAGGAGGCGGGTCTCCACTAGGTATTGAGTATCGAGGAACAGAGAGACGACTTAAAGTTGCGGAGCTGTAGGGAAGCTGAATTTTTTTATTCTCAGAGGAGGTGACTTTAAGTGTGGCTGAGCCATGGACAGCATACGCATTCTGGTTGCGAATGAGGCGCCTGCGTGGCCGACAGACCTCCTCCACATTGCCACTGCTGTCAAAGGTTGTGATCCTTTCGTACCCCAGAGGTGTTGGGTACTGTAATGTGACAGGGTGAAGTAAAAATTCATCCTTCTTGAGGCAGGGGTCAGGTGCCAGGACACTTGGGCTGTCACAGTTTGTGACAAGAGTTTGAGGGGTGGTGGCGGCCGTGGCTGCCGCTGCAGACACAACAGTGCCCGGGTACGGAGGAGGAGGATTAACCTTCCTCATTTGAATCTCTACAGATCCATCCATGTCAGTAAAGGGGGGTAAAGAACGTGGCAGACTTGGCTTGAGAGTGTGTCCATGCTCCCCTCTGTTGAGCCCAGGCTCAGTTGTAGGTGGAGGAATCTGAGGCAGGAGATGAATCTGTTGTAAAGAAATGGTTGGATAGCCAGTTGGAGGAGGTGGCAGCTGCATCTGCATCTTCAGTTGCTGCTGCATTTGTTGGTGCTGCCTCTGCATCTGTTGATGTTGCTGTTGGATCTGCTGATGCTGCTGCTGAAGCTGCTGCTGCTGTTGCCTCATCTCCTGGATCTGTTGCCGTATTTGCTGCTGCTGCTGTTGCATCTGCTGCTGCTGTTGCTGCATCTGTTCATGCTGCAGCTGCATCTGTTGCTGCTGTTGCTGGATGTGATGTTGTTGAAGTTGTTGGGGTGTCACCTGCTGTTGATTTTGTTGCATTTGTTGGTGTTGCTGGACCTGGTGTTGATGTTGTTGCTGCTGTGGATGTAGTGTCTGTTGATGATGCAGTTGCTGTAGCTGTTGATGTTGCTGCTGCAGCTGCTGTTGCTGCTGCTGTAGCTGCTGTAGCTGCTGTTGTTGCTGCTGTAGCTGCTGCAGCTGCTGCTGCTGTTGCTGCTGTTGATGATGGTGCTGTTGTTGCTGCTGCTGCTGCTGCTGCTGTTGATGATGGTGCATTTTCTGCTGCTGCTGCTGCTGCTGCTGCTGCTGTGTTTGCATTTGTTGGGACTGTTTGGACTGCTGTTGGCGAGGCTGCTGTGAGTGAGATCGCTGCGGGTGAGGCTGCGGTGGGAGATGGTGAGGTGGTGGAGGAGGAGGGAGAGTACCAGGAAGAAGGGGACCCATCTCAAGCCCATTGAAGATCACCTGACCAGGGTTTGAGTATCTAGTTGGTAATGGATATGGTGTTGCAACTGCATCTTGCCCATGATCAGTTACAGGGACAGAAGCTGCTGCTGCTGCTGCTGCAGCTGCAGCTGCTGCAGTGGCTGTAGGGTTGGTCAGGACATCTAGCTGAATATTCTGATTGGCCAGGAGAGACTGAACCAGGCCGATACTCTGGGTTGGAGACATGGCCTGAGCTGGGCTGTGAATGGGAGCAATGGGAATGTTGACCGTACAGGGAGGATTGTCTCCTGCCACTCCAGATGGCCCCATCACTTCATCAACACACAGAGGAGAACTGTGTAAGTGACTTTTAACATACAAAAAGTGAGCCAAACTAAATGCAATTAAATAAAGTTCTGAATATTTTTAGTAGCATTTTAAACTAGAAATACTTAACTTTTATCCACTCATACCTGGTAAGTCATCCTCATCCTCACTGAACACATTTGGGTTGAACACAGGGAGGCTCATAAAGTCATGAGAAATCTTTCGTACTTCTGGAAGGTAGATTGTCATCTGTCTTGGTTGCAGGTGAAGCAAACTTGTCTTATAGATGACTGGAACGAAGAAGAAAGTTATGGTTGCCGTTCAGTTCATCACATGTTTGACAAGATGTGTATGTGTGGCTTTTTATGACATTTACCTGCACCAAGATTGGCAGGGAGAAAAGAGGCGAGTCCAACTATTTTGAATTTTGTTCCCCAAATGTTTGATGTGACTTGAGCAAGGTAATTGTGCTATGAAACAAAAGATATGGAATAAAAATAAAAAATGAATCCCAAAGCAATAAATCAGGTAGTAAAAAGGAAAACATGGTATAATATATATGGTATCTTAGGTAGCGAATAATTTGAGCACAAATAACACTTTTTCCCCTCTTTATTCACAATTTAAAGCCTTTAGAATCTACATTATTACATAAGATTAGATTTTTTTTTAATCTGAAATACTTAGCAGACAGGTACTTAAGTATCTTTGATAATAATGCCAATAATGCAGATTCATACCTCTGTGATCCCGTCCATTGAAAACTCTCTACGTGTCAGACTGGGAGACCGAACTGGAGGCTTCTTTGTTGGTAACCGTGGTGATCGCTGTCCTTCCTGATTGGCTCGTGAAAGTTTGGGAGATTTTCTTGATTCCATGTTCATCCTTTGAAACAAAGGAGTAAAACAGTAAATTTTCCTTTCGATTCTGAAAGATGTTATTTTCAGTTTATAATTGCAGTAATGAACTTAATTAACTTGGTGAAACAAATGCTATAAAAAAAATCTGCACATGTTCTGTGGTTCAGGCTGGTGCATTGTGGGAAAAAAAAGGAGTTAATTTATAACATTTCTGACATGCAGAGTTTGGGTGACCTGTTTCCTCGGGATAGCTTTGGTGATTTCTTCCCAACCCACTCATCGCTTAATTCAATGTCACTGGAGTCAGAGCAGTTACAGCTGTCAGTATATGAGATCATGGGATTCACACACACCTCCTCTGGAAAAAAAAAAAGAGAACACAAAACAGAAAATTTGAGGTTGAACTGCGTCCTAATACATAGTAATGTGTTATTGAACAACTCATTCCTACAGGACAGTGCTAAAAGCAAATAAACGTATGGTAGGAACACTAAATGCAACCCTTGTGCTGCCAGGTCATGGTGCAGGCTATTCCTGTATAAGCCTCAGAGTGAATTACATCAGAGATGAGCAGTCATCACCACAGTCTGTATTTGTTCTTATTCAAAGTGAATGACGGGCACACACTGCATGATTATATACTAAAAAAACAGCATTTCTGACCTTTGTGCCAGTCTGCTAACATCAGGAGTTTTGAGCTTAGCTGTACGCTCAATCAGTATTTAAAAAGCTCATAATCCAGTTCCCCTCTTTTTAAAAACATTTTGAGAAACATACTTAATTTTTTTTTGCCAATATTTAGATTGAGAATATTTGGAACAGAATATTTAGAAATGTCCATACCAGCCCCATACCTGTGCAGCTACAGCTAGCAGCTGATTAGCTTAGCTTAAAGAAATATGCTTTCTAACTAAAGTTAAATACACAATAGAATAAGGAAGGCATATTCCAGGATGTATCCCTTATTATCTGTCAAATATGTGCCAAAGAAAAAATATTTGAGCATCTAAATATTGAAATCTGACCCTTGGTGTGTAATGACTAAACTAAGCTAACTTTCTCCTGGCTAGTCTCATATTTAGCATTCGGTCATTTGAGTGAAATCAATATTGCCATATAAGTTTCTGCAGGGGAGCAAACTATTTCCTTTAAATAGTCAGATTGCCTAATTTATGCACAAATTATTAAATGCAATGACTAAATTATTTTTTTATCCACTTCTAATGCTATTTAGCCATGCAGATTGTTTTATCATTTTGTTGTAGCATATATACCTTTAAAACCTCTGCAACCACACAAATACAAGTGTGAAGGTAACAGGGTTATATTAGTGGTTTCTCAATAATTCTCAATGTAATCACTTTTTTTTTTTTTTTACTGTCAACCAATGAAACAGTCCTATAAAAAATAGGGGTCTAAGCACACCTGCTTTGCTGTCTGTTTTTGGGTCCATTATGACAAACTCAGGCCGCAGTTTACTGATGCGCCTCCCTTTCAAAATAGGCACCAGCCCTCCTAAATATTCTAGGTAGAGAGTGTAGCAGGGTCCGCCTGCCTCGGGGCTGTCCTCCGCTCGCTTCATAGTGCAGTGGAGCCTCTCATTCCCAGCTGTGGGATAGCTGACAAAGTCACGGATGTTGTTCGGGTCAGGGATTGGGGGCTAGAACAAAGAGAGGAAAGGGCTGCAGAATTGCTGGACATTCAGATGAAAACATGGTCCCTGTCAGCAGTTTTTGCTTTATCACGGTGGAACAAAGTCAGTAAGAAGCTGCTCACATCTGTTACTGCATAGAAATGAATGAATGATCAATGCACCTTGATGGTGGGTATGAAAGCGGTGGTGACATAAGAGCAGAGCAGCGAGGGCATGTTCAGTTTGCCCACATCTTTCTCCTCCCGCAGGGCGCTGGCGATGCCCTGCTGGCATAAAAGTTGGAGGCTGGCCACCCTGTGCTCCACGCGCACCACGTACAGCGCTGGACCACAGGCAAGGAACAGACGAGAGTCCCTGTGACCCCAGCAGATCGTGGTGATGGGTCTCTGGAAAAACAGTTTTTTCACAGTCAACCCTTAAAGGAACTGCAGTCAGTATTATTGGCAGTGAAACGTTCGTTCACACATTAAAAGTACATTTCATCACATCTCTTATTACGGTGATTCATCTGCTGTGAATCTGTCCAAGCT
Source organism: Acanthurus lineatus (assembly GCA_029814665.1). Classification (NCBI taxonomy): domain Eukaryota; kingdom Metazoa; phylum Chordata; class Actinopteri; order Acanthuriformes; family Acanthuridae; genus Acanthurus; species Acanthurus lineatus. The sequence continues at coordinate 4,358,340 of JAPZDV010000007.1, read as the reverse complement.
TGTCTGTTTTTCTTTTAAATTCCAATATAAATATGTAGATAGTATTAATAATTCCTACACATTTATTACAGGTAAGAGTTAGATTACTCGGGTTTTTTTAAATTGTACATTATATTTTAAGATTTAATTCTGTCTAATTTGAAATGTGTATTTTTTCATTTATTTGCAGTAGCTGATGTAAAACTGTAATTTCCTTTTAGACATTGCTAGATATCTATTTGATACTCATTTCCCTTATTTTTTTTGTATCTTTTCTCAAATTATCTACCTTCTATTATCTATTATCTTACCTTAATTTTCAAGCTCTTAACTGTGCTTTGGTTTAGTGACTGACGAAGCACATACTTTGACATTTTGCAGATATGCAAAAAAAACTGTTTGTTTCAGCACAACTGTTTAAAATGAAGCTTGAAGAGTCTTTTTAAAAGATTGACATTTACAGTACATTTTTACTATTTATTTCAGTACCACAAGTGTATTTTAAGTATGGGTGACTCAAACGTGATGGAGGCCTCCTACAAATGACAGTACAAAACATCAACTAATGAAATGATTTGATTATTCTAAGGCTTGAATAGATACTGAAAGTCTTGTGTTTTTTGTGATTATTATTAGTATTTATTTATATTATACTTTTTTTCCATTTATTTCTACTATCATCTTCAGTCTAAACATAGACTAACCTGTGCAGGTGTTTCCAAAGTGTAGATGTGTTCTCCTTGGACATTGTAGAACTTAACCAGAGCGTTCCTCATGATGGATGCGCAGGCCGACTCGGCAGGAAGTCCATGTCTCTCCATGCCGGCCACAGCCAGGAGGTCTCCCTGCGAACACCACTGGGCCTCAACATCTGTAGAGCGAAGGGGTACAAAACCAAGCATGTTTGGGCCATGTGATCTACACAATTCATGAGCATGCTCGGAAATGTCACAGTTTTATACCTTTCAGCCCTGAGCGAATCACGGCAGGAGACAGGTCATCGTAGTTGTTCATCAAACTGATATCTCCTGATAAGAAGGTGACCGTCAACAAAGGCTTGACTCTGCGCACTTGGAGGAACAAAGAAAAGTAAGTACATCAGCTTTCCACAGCCAACAGAAGGTGGCAAGCTGTCTCGTGGGTAGAAGTGGAAGGTGTTTGTTACCTAAAGGCAGAATATTGTCATCGGAGTCCGTGTCGCTCTCTGTGCTGTCCTCCACCAGGAAATCAGGGCAGTTCCAGGACATGCTCACGATCCCGTCGGACTCGTGTAACAGAACATGGGCGAGCATTCGTCCGTGACAGTCCATCACTATCACCTGACCATCTGCTGTACCAAACAAGACCTGAGGGAGCGTCGTACATTAAAGTTTAATCGATGAAATGATGAAAAAAGCTCTGCAGCATCAAGTACTTGGCAAAAGTGTTGCTTCATCTTGTATTTTGAGGATAGATATTAAAGAAAAGGGGAAATTACCTCACACCAAATGAAATTTTCTTATTAAATGTCGCTTTTTTAAGACATAAATAATTCATTCAGTGTCATTTAATCCAGATAATGAGTACCTGTTGATCATCGGGTGTCCAGATGCCACAAGTGATTTGACTTTCCAGGTTAATCTCAGAGGACCAGTGTCTTTGTCCACTGACTGAGCCGACTAACACAAAGCCATCACGGTACGCGATGAGCGCCTGGGTGCCATCATGGGACCAAGTGAAGTCACTCACCTGGAGGAGATAGAAGTTCAAGATTGAGACATTTGTGTGTATAAACAGCACACTTTAATCAAAAGTCTGCATGTCTTGTTTTTTCTGAGCTGTTTTAATGTGTCATCAGTTGTATTTCAGCTGTCTTAAATAATGTAATCTATATTTTTAAGGCTTCCATGTCATTGTTGCTCAACATAATATTTATTTCCTTTATCAGTCTTTAGAAGATGGCAGAAAAAAGTGCCTACCTGGGCTCCTCTGTCGTTCACTAACTCCACAGACCACCTTCCTTCATACTGGATCCATACAAAAATACCTCCCTCCATATCACAGGTGGCCAGCTTCTGAAAGGGTTCATTCCAACGCACCAAGACAACCTGTAAAAGCCCAGAAACACCGTCACTCTTTTTCACAAATACCAGCGGCACTCTGCGCAGGAGGAACATTCATGATTAATACACAGCTTGAGCACAATGCTAAAAAAAGCTTTTTTTTTGGCTGAATGTGATATCAAAGTCCAGAATCAGGACAGAGGACTCAGTCATGCTGTATTAGATATAAACTTAGGTCAGAAAAAATGTTACTTTAAAGGGAGAAAATGGGAAAAAGTATAGATTTTCTTTGTGGAATTACTCTTTTTTGAGCTCTCTCTCAATAAAAACACTACGCATAATGTGGTATTGAAAGAGTCGTGACCACACCTCGCTGTTGTGTCCTCGCAGGTTAAAATTGATTCTCTGAGGGGTAGTCCTGTCCCTCCTGCAGTGACTCGATGTAAACGTCACCCCAACGACTCCTCTCCCGTTCCCTGTGGCGAGCCAGCCCTCCTCATAGTACCGTCTCCGGCACACCGGCTTGTCTTTTTCGCTCTTGGGGACCCGGCCTTTCCACGAAAGGCAGAGGATGTTGGAGTCGCTGCAGAGGATGGGACCATGTTCCACGGCAGCCAACATCCCTACTGAGTGACCAGGCTGGAGGGAAAGCAGAGGAGCTCAAGATGCAATGTACAATGTTTTTTACCTTATTATTAAACCGCATTCAGTGTACTTTTTGAGTGATTCTCTGTCCCCAAATAAAATTAAAATTGGCTTCAGTGACAGTAATTACATTTTGGGATGTACATTATTGGCTGTGGTAGCTGGGTTGATGTTACTCAGGTATGGATGCTTTAAGAGAAGAAGCACAATAAAACAAACCACTAAACAATGAGATTTAATGCCTATTCTTGGGCCTTGTGGTGTTTCAATTATTTAAGAAGATTGTGTAATTTGATCAAAAACTTCAGCTACAAAATGAGATGTATCTATCCCATCAATTGCTGCTTTCAAGGTCAGTTATAACTTGAAATCCCAACTTTTAAGTCATCATGCGTGAAGTGCTAAAAAACAGGGAATTTAAACATGTACAATTCCATCTGAGGAAACCCTAATAGGACAGAAAAGGTCCAGAACAGCCACCAAACTAACCTTGTGTTCTGTTCTGTCAATAAATTAAACAGATAGCTTTGCACATACCGGCTTCCAAGACGAGGCTCATCAAGATTAATGAGTAATTCAATCACGTAAAGAGCATGAGAGTGGATTTAACATTAAAATTCTGCTGCCTAAAGGTGGAAACGCTGAAGGAAAACTCGCTCTTAAAGAAGATTCATTAAGTAATTATAATGCACAGGCATCACCTACAGGACGTACACAGATGCAAACGGGTCTCACCTTACTGAGCGTGATAACAGGCACCAAATTAGTCAATGAAACATGGGGCTCATGAGCTCTTTCTTTGAGATATTTCATCCAAATGAGCTTCCTTGGAGTGAACAGAGCTTGCATCGGTGAATCACTAAATGTGTCCTTATACCAGTCAAATCACCATGGCTGCTGCTCACAGTGTTCTAGCTGCTCTATTATTCACTGTATGGAGCAGCTCCAGATGACATCATCACTACAGTCTGTCTCTCATTTGAACAGATTCACAAAGTAAGACTTAAAAGTGTTATTGAAATATTCTATTCTGGGGTCTGAACAAAATGTTTGCACCTTTGCAGTGTTTGCTTCCACACTGCTGGCTATGTTCACTTAGGTTTCTTATAACACAGCCTTCATTTTATGTCAAAAGAACATTGAGGTGGCACCATAATGTGCAATGATGTTGGAAGAAATAACATAATGAAGTATAAAATAAAATAAAAGAAATAAATATTAGGGTCAAAAAATGCAGTACACAATTATTTTTGGGCATGTGCATGTATATGTACATCAATAACTGTAAATATTGCTATTTTTCAATGACTGTGGTATTAATGACTACACCCTTTAATTTTATTGCGAAACCCTGTGTTGCACGAGAACTAATAAGTAATCTCCTCCTTTAAATAAATAGATGAAATGTAATTTGTTTAAAAAATGATTAAATATGGTAAAAATATATCTGACTGAGTGCATTCATTTCCTGTCTCAACAACAAAATGTCCTACAGAGCTAACATGTGTATTTTTAGTGTAAAAAGATAAAATAGAATAAAGATAGAATAAAAATATCTAATAATAACCCTTATCCACTTGTATAATTAAACCGTTTAACCCTTTAACATACAGCTTTGCCTTTTTCCCCCCTTTTGGAGCCTTATGGTTGTTAAAATCAACTCGTTTTACTGTCTGACAGGATTGCATTTTTAGATCCATTGCTGCATCTCTTTATTGAAGCTACACTCCAAAAATTTTAAACCCAGGACATTTTTTAGATACCCATTAAATATATTCTTCATGTCTTCTACATTATGTAAGACACAATTTAAGAAAAAAAAAAAGCTCTGACTTTCTTAATATCCATAAAAACTTTGGGATATCCTCTCCAATTGAAAATAATGTCCTGTGAATCTAAATGGTGTTTAGATTTTTACAAAAATTGAGTTTACACTGACTGCCAAATTGTAGATTGTACAGTATGTAAT
>JAPZDV010000007.1:4342836-4353605 GCA_029814665.1 Acanthurus lineatus | reverse complement strand
TAAATGAAATGTACTTTGTTTAAAAAAAGATTGAATATAGTTAAAATATATCTGACTGAGTGCATTCATTTCCTGTCTCAACAACAAAATGTCCTACAGAGCTAACGTGCATTTTTAGTGTAAAAAGATACAATTCTTAATAAAAATATCTAATGAAAGAGATTATCCACTTGTATAATTAAACCCTTTAACCCTTTAACATACAGCTTTACCTTTTTTTTACCCATTAAATATATTCTTCATGTCTTGTACATTATGTAAGACACAATTTAAGAAAAAAAAAGGATCTGACTTTCTTAATATCCATAAAAACTTTGGGATATCCTCTGCAATTGAAAATAATGTCCTGTGTATCTGAATGGTGTTTAGATTTTTACAAAAATTGAGTTTACACTGACTGCCCCATTGTAGATTGTACAGTATGTAATAACATTATTATAAAACAGCCAAGTAAAATTAGTTTTTGATACAACAGGAATTCAGCATACCTCATAGTTCCTGGGCATGTTGAGTCAAAATTCCTCCGTTGAAGGTGTCCATATTTCCATTCAGACGATGCGCTGAAGGGTAATGGCTGCTCTGCTCTTGGTGCTTACAATCAAATCTGAGGGGAAGTAAAATGCATCATACAGCCAGATGTTGTCCAGCTTCACGGTCACTTAAATCAAGCAGCTCTGCACTTCGGAGTTTGCCATGAAATGATGCGAGGCTTCTTGGATGACAGTGGACCACCCCATGTCCTCCTGATGTGGCTCTGGAGAGTTGTGTAATCCTGTTGGAATGAAGAAGATGGGGGGAAATAAAGACGATTAGAAAAAAAAACACCCTTATTCACTATTTAAGGTAGTCTAAGCGAGGGATGGAGAGACATAGCCGCGTTGTCATTCAGTGCATCAACCTTGAAATTCACAGTTTTTGTCAGTCTCTATGCAACAGCAACACTGCATTGGAGATCAGTGCACTCGCAGTCTCCATGGGTACTGATACTGTCCGTTCTTCCTATTTTACGTCAAACCCCAGAACAGACAGGCAGTGATGTGAACTCCTATATTCACACATCGATATGAAAAAAATGTAGATGTAAAAAAAAATGTAATGTAGACAATAGAAATAAAATAGAAACATTTAAATTAAACTCTGCTTATAAACAAATTTCTTCCTGTTTTTGAGAATGCAACGTTAGATTAACAGCATCCAAAAAGTCAAAAAGCTATAATCTCTGAGATGGTCTCTCACTACATTGCACATTACATCAGTTACAGTCTTCATTCAAAGGCGTCTTGAAGCCTGTCTGACCGCATGCAGCAGTCTGAAAAAGACAATGCTGACGAGACCGATGCGGTGGAAAACAAAGAAGTGCTTTAATAATAATAAAAAAAAAGGTTTCGTGGGCAAACATTATGCGGTTATACGTACCTGACACCGCTATGACAACGCTGATCCAGAGGCAGTCGGTTCACAGTGCGGTCGTGTTGCCAGGCACTTTTCCGCTGGCGCACTTCGGGGTTGTGGCTTTAATACGGGTTGCCATGAGGCAGGTAGCACGGAAAAATGGACCCCGAACTTCAAATCCAGTTAAAATGAAAGCATTAATACAAACAATAAGCCTGTCAATAATTACAGAAGGTAAGTATGTGTGGTTTAACCAAAAACCGATACATTCTGATATGGAGTCTGGTCCACATGCCACTATAATCAATACAAGATTTATTGCTGCACCTAAAACGGGGGTTTCTTTCATAATGGCAACCTCGCACGGCGCACCCCATCTTTGTAATGCAAGTTGAAGTGACAGTCTTGATTCAAGACCTTGATGTGATGAATGTCCTGGTAACCGACTGTCCTGCCTCCCTGCACAGAGTTGATTATTATTATTAATTGGTTAACTTTCATCCATTTCACATATAAATAGCTTATGATACTATCAGATCCACTCCTTTTATATAAATAAAGTGATTTCTGATGTTTCTCTTTTGCACAAAACCACAGGCACTTGAATTAAATCATCATAAGATCTTTATTGTGATATATGATAAATATAACTATGTAGCACACAGTGTTCCCTTCATCTTTCGGCGATCACTGTCCAAATCCTCACTCAGACTCTGCTGTACACCAGTGTCTCTCTGGTGGACTGCTTAATGGGTTGTGGCATGCTCTGCAATGGCCACAAACAACTGCAGCAATCAGTCAATGAATCAGTCATTTTTTTCATTTTTCACCATGCCTGTTCATTCCATCTTCTCCAGGGTCAGGATTTACTGCTTGTCTCTATTTTATTTACTGTAAATGGAATATGTTTGAGTTTAGGACAAAACAAGACACTCTAAGAAGTCCTTATTTTGTGACATTTTATAACAGAACTAATCAACTGATGGAGAAACTAACATGCAAATTCATCAGTTATGAAAACTGTTAATTTTCCCCTGATGGGTCTCTTTCTGAGTGGAGAATTGATGAATGTGGAAGCATTTTATGCAGTTATAGAGACAGTGTCTTAGACTGAAGAGTATCAGAGAAAGATCTGATCTGTCCCTTATAAAAGAGAAAGCCCCATGTAATCCCACAATGGTTTCTGTTTCAGTTCTTGTTGTATTTAGGCAGACAGATTCAAGTGCAAGTCTCTTCAAAGGCGTGGATGACACTGTCGTACGCAGGAGGGGGAGTCTGTGAGGGGAGGAAGCCTTTAAGTCCATTGGTGCCCAGCCAGAAGGAGTGTCTCTTGTTTGGCACGAGGGATGCCGAATCCGATGAGTTCGAAGCTGCTGTGTCCTCGGGCATGGTGACCTGAGTGTCCTCCCCCATGTCCAGGCCAGCCCTGCTTCTCTTGGGCAATGGGCGAAAGGTGGAGGTCTCCACGCCGGGTTTACTCCCCAGAGGGCCCACTGGCTCCAGAGAAGGCTGCCTGTAGACGCTCAGAAAAGTGCTCCTGTAGAGGCCAAGCTGGTTGCTCATGGGGTTGTTTGTTTGTGAGGTGCCAGATCTCTTTTTTTTCGAGCGCCTGGTGATCCTGGCGGTGGCTGTGCGTCTGGATGCCCAGGTCAACAGAACATAGACCAAAGCACCCAGCAGCAGGCCCACAAGCATTGATAAACAGAAGGCCAGAATCATGTCATCTACAAAGGGAGAAAGTCAATGCAGAAAAGGTGTCAGAAAAGGGGAAATACTGAGGGGCCACAAAAGATGGTTGGAAATGTTTAGTAAGGAGTGAGGCAGGATGCAGTGTGTTGTTCTAAAAATGGGTGAGATTATTTCCCCAGGTGGCTGTGCAGCTGCATTTCAAGCCTTAATATAAAATCTTATAAGCGTAGACAAGAAGCAGTTGCATCAGCTGAATAAAATAAACCCCTTATGTGCAAGATTCGTTTCAGGTAGTTCTGTTCTTTCTATTGATTTTTTATTGCTGGACGCTGCTATACTGGGCTCGATGTTATATAAAGTCTTACATCATACCTGCGTGTGGGTTAGCTGTCTATGTAGTATCATTGTGTTGAAGCAGAAACTTTAACTTATCATTGGTGTGAACCATGATTAAAATAACTTATTTTCATTTGAGTATCACTCTTTTTTCCTGAATGATGTCTTTTAGTACAGTAAGTTTCTAAATTCTTGCTAAAAGTCTTCTGAGGAATGTTTAAATGCATCTTTCCACAAGAAAACTCAATTCCAAGCGCTTTTTATAGAATTTATACAGGCATTGAGATCAAATATGAAAGTGAAACAAGGATTTTTATTAAATTAAAGCTAAAAAATAAGCTTAGTGTAACGAAACAGAAATCACAGAGAAGGAAATTGTTACGGTCTAAAGACTAGTACAAAAAATAGCCCCAGCTTAATAAAAGTTTGAACACTGCAGTTAAAAAGAACTAACACTTTCTGTACATAAGTCCAAAAATGTGGATTACGCTCAACGTTTTCACTCTGTAGACAATAATACACAACCTAAGCAGTCTAAATGGCACATATTTTAAATTCTAATTTCATTTAATTTGGCTCTAAACTTATTGAGTGCTTAATTCAGAGCCTATTTGTCACATTACAAAATGCAGAGAAATGAATTTGAAAGAAATGTACATTTCAGTCGTCCTGTTAAAGCGAGTAGCGGACGTGAATCTGTTTATTTAGTGAAAAGATAATTTGTTGTATCAATTGAAGAACTGTCACATCCACATTTTACAAAACAACATGCTACTTTTGCTTAGTAGCTTTGAGAAATAGTCCCTTAATATTCATAAGAAACAAATACAGACACACTCACCAGTGTTAAAAGATTTTAGAATCTCCAAAACAGGATATGTTTCATTATGTGCCATAATTCCACCATAAACTAGTGTTCGATTCCACAGTGACTCCGAACAGACAGACCAACACTGAGCTTTTTCCAAGACAGGCTTTTTGCTTTTTTCCTCCACAGGGATTGGTATGGCGGAAACTTTGTTGTCATGCTTCCTTCCCTCTCTGGCTTTAAAATTAGCAAGTGCATTGCTTATCTGTGTGGGACATAACACTGGGAAACAGGGTTGTTTCCTTTTGCATCATTTCCTAAGGATCAATACTTTTCAACAATGGCTTTATTGGCTTAAGTAGATGCATTTTTCTGGTGATTTCTTGTGACTACAGATTTTTTTATACACAGCTGCTTGAAATGTACAGTTAAACAGAATGATACCAGAACTCTTAACAATATGACCTTACTTGTGACGCAAAACGTTATGGCTGTGTTTCAAAGTGTCTTAACAAGGTTCTGGATAAGCTAAAGTACCAAAGCTAACAACCACTAGAGAGTCTGCAGGCTATCAAGCTTGCAGACTCTGTGGGGATTTCCTTCAATTGTTGCACTGTTCCCACTTCAGCTCTGCTCTCATAATCTTTGGGACATTAACACAAAACAGCCTCTACAGCTCTGATACAATATAAATGCATAATTAATCCTATTCCATTAATTGACATAGTTATACTTCTTTGAAAGCATTAGCACTTTTCTGAAATTGAACAGACAAGGTTTTATGAGGAAAATAATCTAGATCTTCAGTTCAGACTGTGGTGTGACAAAGAAATCCAGCAGGTGGCGCCAAAGTACTTGCAATGACGATTCATTTGGCTAACTGCAGCTTTGAGCACTGTCACAGTAACCTTAACACAGTAGCCTGGATGATCCTCACCCAGAAACATCATACATGAAATATATTTTACCAGCAGCATGTCTCAGAGGTTTAATCTGAGTTGGTTTAATGTAGTTTTTTAATTGACCTTTTAAAGGGTCGTTTAGCTAGTTCAAAGTTAAAGATTATTTACATTTGAGTATTAAATTGAGTGTAATATTACTTTTTTCAATTACCCAGAAAGTCATTACAGTTTTCCATAAAATTTCTCAGTTTTATATATTATCTTGAAACAAATTCAATTCTGTGGGCTTTGGTGCAATATGTGTTTATTTATTACTAATTACAAAATCTTGAATATGAGGGGAGGGCCACCAGCTGGCCCTTCAAGTCTGTACCACAGGCTTTGCAGTCACCACAGTTACCTGCAAACCTCATATCTGGAGTGAGTTTATGCTTCCTTTCCTCACACCGACTTCATGCTTTTGCAAAAAAAAAATACAATTTTTGTGTTGCTTGAATATGCATAGTAGGTGCTCTCCAGAGCAGTTTGAGCTTTGTATCATACTTTTTATTGTCCTACACACAAGAGATTCAGTCTCATGTACTGATCAAGGCTTTGTAAAAATAAACAGGCTGCAACATATATCACATTTTAAGACTACTGATTTTTTTTAAAATCCTTTCTGCAAGAATTTTGAAATCTTAAAAATAACTGTTCTTTAGGCCTATTTAAAGTTTTTACTCTTTGCATGTTACAAAACCCCCATATTTTTTTCAGCTTTCAAACATTTGCAAGTGCAAACTGACCTCATCAGAATTCTTTATTAATAGCTATACTAATGGATTGTGTTCTGCAGCCAATTCAATTCCAACTGGAGGGGTCTAAAAGATTGATAAAAGACCTTACTAAAAACACAAAACAAATTCTTATGAAGGACAAGGATTTTTAGAGCCTGGCCATCAAAAACTTGTTGTCATCAGTGGCTTATACCTGATTATTTAACAAACAGTTTATTGGCTTTAACAAATATCTTAATGCATACACAAAGTTAATATACAAAGATATTATTAATAAATATATAAATAGTATGTACTGTGTAGGATAACAATATGTTAAGGGGCCCTAAGTCTGTTCTCAGCACCCAGTAAGCATTTATTTCTAAATTTTTACTGTTACACACCACTGCAGGTCATGTTAAGGTCACTACAGACTCATTGTAAAGTGCCACAAACAAACCCCGAGGGGGAGAAAGAGGTGGGATACCCAGGATTCCTCTTTGTTTAGCCAAATAATGAACGTCTTTGTCCCTAAAATTAGGAGGACAGCGAGCAGACCTCACACTTCCGACCCCTCCCCTCTGGTTAGCGCACGCTGCTGCCAGCAGCGTGCCGCGCGCTCCCCTTCTTCTTCTTCTTCTTGTGGTTTCGAACTTCACGCCATGTTTCGCTGTCACCGTCACCCATGGCAACAAGGAAACACAGACACTTCCTATGCGACGTTACCATGCTCCGCCGCCGTCCCCAAAGTGGTAAGAAGAAAATGTCTAAATGGGAAATTACTGATAACGTTGTGTTTGTCTGTTGGTTGTTAGGGTGCTGTTTACGTAAGTGTTGAGTAAAATTTGCAATTTTGGTGGGTGTTGATGCTTTCAAGGTAGAGCTAACTTAGTTCTTCTCTGAGTTTGTGGTGCTTTAGTAACTTCCCCTCATGATGAACTGGCGCTTAAAACAGTTTAACTCTGCCGGTTTTTAAAGTCATAGTTAAAATAAAACTTCATGCCAGTATAACGTGCACACAAGCATGAATGTAATGAAACCGATGGAGGCAAAAGGTTGTGCCCGGCTAGCTGTTTGTGTTTTTTGGGGCTAATTTTAGGCACTTTCACACTTAACATTCAAACTTCCTTTCTGACTGTCCTTAAAGTGCTAATGTGTATGTAATTTTGCAGTATGGGAAAGGAAGTTAAAGTTCCTTTGCTCACTTTTTTTTAGTGTTCATTCATCACTGTACATATATGAAATGCATATTACTTGTGCCTGTTGAAATCAGCTTTGTATTATCACTGGGTAGCTCTATGTCTCTTTGTATAATTGTGTTTTTCTGTTAATTTCTTCTTTGGCTCATTAATAGCTAGTGACAAATTCATTCAAATGCCACATATCCATCAGCATGCTTGGCCAATGATATTAATTATGAATCTCTAGGAAGTATCTCACTCTCCATTTGAGGAATAAGTTTGTTTATGAAGGAAATGTCATAATTTTTTAGTTTTAGATTATGTAATTTTCCAGTTCTCAAGTTCGTGCTGCCTTTGAGACGATAATAGGATGAGACATACTGAAAATATTGCATCTGTTTGACATGCTTTTTTCAAAACAGACATAGGTGGAAAACAAAGGTTTCACTAATAACATTAACTGTGGCTCTGTTTTGAGTGATATCTGTGAGATAGGATGAACAGTAACAGTAATATATTAGCTTATATTTCATACACTAAAAACTTTCTTTTGCATTAATTTATTATCTACAGGGTTAAGTAAATTATACTGAGGATAAAAAATGAAAATGAAGCATAAAATATAAATTTAAATAGTCATACACAGTGATGATATTATTTCAGTGATTGAGTTTAACTATAAGAAACTGAGAAATGTGTACAGTGTTTTGTATGGTTGTCTTAATTTGGGCCTTCAACATGGCCATGTACATGTGAACAAGAAAACAGGTTAAACAGCCGAGTTAAACCAAAAACCAGGCCATTCTGGTGAGCACAGTGAACAAAACTATAGTAGAATAATCGTTGACAATGGGTGTGGCCTCATCTGAAAATACTTTTGACAAACTTCTCTTTTGCAGGCAATGAATGGAAGGAGTGCTTCTATTGGACAGTGAACCTGCATGAAACCTGAGATTCAATTGGACCTGGCTCTGCAGTGAAATTAGTAAGAGAGAGAGAGGAGCAGAGAGAGGGAGGGGCAGAGGGGATGTCCCACTCAGGATAGCTGTAAATGATCTTCTGCTCTCAGCATCAGTGACCCACCTTGCCATACAGCTGCAGTGAGACGACATGGCCTCTCCAAGGCACTTTGGTCGAACGTCTGTGGACATCGCTAATGTGATGCAAAAACTGCAGGGTAAGTGTCACTCTTTTGCTCAGCTGGCTTGCGGACAAAACATTCTCTCCTCCTGTGCTGCTGCACAGTAATATTGTGCTGATTCAATGCCTGGGCTGCATGCCCATCAGAAGTTTGCCAGCTTTTGCAAGGCAGAATGCTCACACGCACATGCTTACACACACACACACCCGCACACTCACTTACTCACACAGGAGCGATTAGTGATTACAAATTAAACTATTTCCCCTTATTGCTTTCTAGAATCATGTAAATAGGGACCCGTGTACCCCGTCTTATTGTCTCTTGAAAATCTGTGATAATGATAAAGACTCTGAGTTATGAAATGCATGTTATCTCACTAGATCTTTATCACTTTCAGCCTGTAAGAGCATACAAGAATCAGAAATTTTAGCTATCTAAATTAAAGTGCACATGGTCTCTTATGATACCATATGTAATTTCTCTAGGATAGCACATGATCTAGTTTAGAATAATAAGAAAATTTATCTTTATTCTTGTGATATCTTGTGACCAATCCACAAGTAGATGTGCTAAAATGTTTGGTGGCCTAGATAGGTAATTAAGAAGTTATTTAGAGAAACATGATTCGGTTTATCCATTAAATACGGTGTCTTCTGACCTCGACCAATGGATCAAAGCTATCTTTTGATCTGCTTGTCTCGACATCTTTAAATCTAGATCTTGCAGAAATTGTTATGTAAAAATTGTTGCATAGAAACAGGAATTATCCTATTATGTCATTTGTTAAGTAGCATCCAGTCATCTTGTTGTCAGGAAAAAGAACATAATGCATTTTGCATACACAATATTTTCAAGGAACAGGCTAATCTTTTTACCTTTGTTTGATCACTTTGGAGAAAATGAGCTGTCATCTGAGTCTTAAATTGAAGTGAGCTCCTTAATTTCAGTGTTTTTTTTGCAAAGGCAGGCCAGAGATCATCAGGATCACTTAATCTGGTCTGAGTCTTGACATGAGATACTGAGTCACAACAACTGTGGCTTGATGAATGCACAGACACTGCACCGAACAAGAGTAAAACCTGACACCCTCTATGCCCTTGGTAAGAGAATAGATCGATAGCGGGAGTCTCTTTTTGTCATTGTCCCTCTTTTGTTACAAGGGCATGAGACCACTACCATCACAAGACAAGTCAGGTCGATTCTGGCATCAGCTTCAGCTCAGTTTGTATTTATGGTTGTACAGTATGACAGGAAAATTTACACCATATGGCTTGTTACCATAGTGACTCATATGAAACATTCATCTGTGGTTGTGCCAATTCTGCCCAGTTCCTGCTCTAGAGAGTTTTGGTTTCCTGTGTACTGCAAAGTTATTTCTTCTGATATTATTATGTATTCTAAGCACAAAGAGAAATGCGTCATGGCAAAGAACACCTGCTATCTGTTATCTAATTGTTTTAGACATTTTAATGCCCCAATATCAGTTCATATGCGATCTGACACAAAGTGAATGAAAGCATGTTTAGATTTCTGATTAATTACTGTTTAGCCAGTGTTGTATACTGTAAGTTATAAATGTAAGCCCCTTCTTAGCTTCTGCTTAACATAATCATCAAAATTTATTAAAATTAGGGAAAGAAAAGTAGAGAAACTGAGAGATATAATTGCTAAATGTATCTTTCTGACCTGCCATACAAATCTGAAAAATCTGATGCCTTCAATACTGCGTGGATGCAATGCAAAGTGCCAGCTTTGTTGTGTGTTTCATGTCAGGAAGTGGAATTTGGTCTCAGGTCACATCTGGAAGACATTATTTGCCAGTGGTTTTAGGTGCTTTGTAGATAGCAAGCAGTAAGGTAGGTAGGTAGTCTGGGCTTTTTAGCTGGTAAACACATGCAGCTTCCTGTCATAAAGGCATCATGCAGAGAGAGTTACTTCAGACTCACTTTGACTTGAGCAATAGTCCATCTGGGTGGATGAATTATTGAGACCAGCAAATATGTTGTCTTGTGAATACACACTGAATATCTTGCTAGTGTTGACTTTACAGTGTAGTAGTCTACTTTGTGTATTAAAACAGAGATGTGGAGAAACTTCCTTAATAGCAACAAATACAAGGGAAATTACTGGCCTCAACTTGTTGCTGTAATCATGCTGTTGTGGCCTTAAAAGCCCTCAATCTACAAATGATGATGTCAGTTTCCTGGTGGAGTTTGCATGACAAGCTTGTCGCTCTTATCATGCCAGGGTTCTTGTTGGTTTCACTCAACTTGAAACTGTGTGTCAAACAGGATATGAAGAAGCAAAGCTGGTAAAGTGTTTGTGGGGACCTATCACAGTGATGTGTTACCTCCCTGGTTCATACTGACAGACGTTTCAATCAGGAGAGACATCCGTACTAAGATATATTGTTAACGAATGATACATGATAATCAAGTTTAGTCTGAAAGTCTTTGGCACTTTGACTCAGCAGGGATGTTTTGTTAATTAGGGGCGTCTGCCTGAGCCCCAGCAGGATAAATACCTCCAAGGAGTGCAGACACTGATGGGCGCTGTGGCTGATAA
>JAPZDV010000007.1:4275717-4342736 GCA_029814665.1 Acanthurus lineatus | reverse complement strand
CTGATGTGCTCTGTGGCTGATAACCCTGCTGAGACTGATAGGCTGATTAAATGATGACACTTATGAATCTGTAAAGATTGGCAGGAAGGTGGAGGGTGCACACAACAACAGCATGAATACACTAAAAGTAGAGAGAGAGAATCATATTTAAAAAAAGACAGCAGCAAGATGATAGGTCAGCAATGTAGGTGTGTCTCTCTGTTATTGGACAGATGCAAGCAGCTGATAAAAACAGCTGATATCAGCCCCACACCATGACAGTGAGGAAAAAAGGAGTGAGCATGCGCGAGATAGTTAGAGACATACCTGCAGCTCTAAGCATGAAAAAGGGTAACTGAATTAATGCTAAATTATTATAAATCTATTACAAACGATTATTTTCTCAATTTACTAAGACGCAGAGGATCCTGAGTGAAATTATTAAGTAGTCTTCAAAAAAGTGACCCAATATTTTTAGTTAATTGAGCAATCAATTCAAATTCCTGTTTTTGCAGCCTGTGTTACAAGATGCAGCCTTGTTTTAAGAGGTCACAATTTAAAAAAAACATTGAGAACCACTGTGGTAGAGCACATTTGTTATTTCGTCAAGGGGATGGAGTGGTTACATCAAAGCTGGGGGGAGAAACAAGTACAAGAAAGACAAGTGTACATGATGTCAGCTGTAAGAGATGCTCCTGCTCTGCTGTGTCAGTTACAGCTGCCAGAGACACACAGCCATCACACTAATATGATCTCATGAACAGAGAGCCTTATTCCCTCTACACCAAGTCAAGCTGCCTCAGACTGCTTTAAATAGGTATGAAAGCAGTAGTGAGCAGTTTGAACAAACCATACCTTTTCTATGTGATGCTGCTTTTATTTGTTAGCTTTGTTTTCAAACATTAGGTCAGTATTGTCTTACTGTTTTGATGACCAGGAAAGGAAAACCTTTCAGTAAGTCATAAATACTCATTGACAACCTCTCAGAATGGAGAATCATTTCTTGTCCTGTCTTATTATTGTTGGCCTGCGGGAGCTAAAGTAGGGCTGCTCTTCACTAAATGGAACAACAGCAGAGTGAGTGGGCTTTTACAGGGCTCCCAAGTGACCAACACAGGCCAATGAAGCCAAGCACCTACAGCACAGTATTGCCAAAGGTATCATCTATCCTAAGATCACCTTAAGTACTCCATTACTCTTGTGAACTGCACATGCTTTAGTGGTTTGATGCTCTGTGTGGTGGTGTTGCTGGGCTAGCCTCTTTTAATTGCCACTTAGCTGCTAGTACTACATCAGGCTTAATTAAATCAGTTGACTAGGGTGTAATGACTCGATGATGGGAAGCTGTTTTACACAAGGATTTCATGCTTGTCAGAGTTAGTATATTAAGATCTGACCCACATACGTATATCCTATTACACAAAGTGAACCATCCAGCTGAGTTCAGGACTCTGGACAGCTCCTTAATAGCTGGTTGGATTTAAATAGCTGAGCAGCTGGAATATCAGGAAAGTTATCATTAACAAGTTTACTTTTATTCATTCTCTCTTTTTCTTTCTGTCTTTGTCCTATAAATACTTGTAGGGCTGAGCTTTAAAACTCAACACTGTCTATACAGCCTGTCAAAAAAGTTAAAAACTGGAATTTAATGCTTTGTCACATACATCATGTTTTGTTATATTAAAATTATATAGTTGCAAGTTTAACCAGAAACATTTTTAGGCCCAACTTACTTGTTTCAAACCTCTGGACCACTTTTTGTTGTTTTTGTCAGAGAATGTTGTTGCTCAGCTTCAGACTCTTGAAGGTTAGGGGCTCATGTTGGGAATTGCTTTTTTAGACTGCTTTTTCCATGGTCAAGAATGAACTTCAGAGCTCAAAATGCTGCTGAGGTGTGACTAATTTGTGTTTAGACAACAGTTCACATTTGAGAACTTTAACTTACTTTGTAAAAAAATCCACTGTGTGGGATTTGGGAGGATCTGTTTATAGAATACAGCGGAAATTGAGTATGTATTATTCATAAGTGTTATTTATGTGTCATGTATAATCACCTCAAAATAAGAATATTTGTGTTTCCATTGCCTTAGAATTTGCCGTTTGTATTCATAGTGGGAGGTGGACCTCCTCTGCAGTGTTTGCCATGTTTCTATGGTAGCTCAGAAAGGACAAACCAAACACTGGCTTTAGAGCTCTTCATGTTTTTCATGAGTTTTGCTGCCACTGTAGGCTTCAGATGATATCTAGCTGTATGTGAGTCTGGTGGAAAAAAAACCACATGACTTCCGTTGCAGCGGACGACTTTCCTGGGGTGATCCTATCTGACATTAGACATTTTGAATGGTAAAAGTCAAAGCTTAGATAAAAGTTGACTTACTGTTCTACCATTAATCTTATTATTTCTTTTTATTTTTCACTATTCTGCTTGTAGGTCATCAGTGCTATTTTTAGGACTTGGAGTACCATACATATGCATGTGCATGAACATGAATATGAAATATATGTGTTGATAGAGCAGACTTTTTTTTTTGTCATCGGGATAATTTTCTAAAACTACGACCTGGCATAAAAATAATGCAAATACAAAGCCTAAAAAAGTAAACTTCTAAAGCCATGAAATTTTACATTTGACTCCAGGTGGGGTGAGTCTCATATATAATGATTTGTTTAAAATGAATGACAAAGTTAATTCTTTTTTTTTTTTAATTTGTCCTTATAGGCAGACCAGTTTGTGTACAAAACCTTTATTGGAGACTTAGCTCCTCATAAAAGAATGTCAGCGTTAATTGTAGTACTGTTTTTCTAAAAGCCCATTGTTTTCAGTGCTTACAGCTGTCAACATCATTTTAGTGCTGCTACTTCTGACCTTTTGCTGTTTTGATGTAAAAAGGAAAGTCTGCTTTCACCTAAATAGCTTTTCTGGGCCAGTTCCACCAGCAGTGTATGGAGCAGTAATAATAGAATCACAAGCTCAAGCCTATTTTTAGCATATCAGAAAAGCTTTTAGTGTGCCTGTGGTCTTGAAAGAATAAAGGGGTTCTTCTGCAAGAGATGATAAGCCGTCAAGTACCTTACTTTTTCATTATTGTGTGTTTTATTCAGAAGAGTGGAGTAATAGTCCAAAAGAAAAACAGATTGACCAAAGCTAAAGTGGTTTGGTTAGGTCTTACAGGATTAAAATGGACGTCTTAGACCATCAACATGATATTCTGTTTGCAGTGGGAATCCCGGGGTGGGTGTGTCTGCTCTGTCGTCACAATAGCATTGACAATGAGAGAGAGAGAGCAGGTGGTGGATGCCATTCTCCAGCCTCAGCATTAATTATTAAGATTTGTTGCACCATGGTGAGCTTTTCTGCAGCTCTCTTTTAATTTTGTTCTAGTCTGTTTAATCAATGAACCCACAGGGACTCAATTTGATTTTACTGCCAAAAATATTTAAAACAACAACAAAAAGAAGATTGCAAGGGATTTGTTTCATCATTATCTTGGACACTGTACTGGGATACTTGTTAACTGTGTCCGTCTCATTGAAGATTAAGCAAATCTTATAGGAAAACACGGGCCTACACACACACACACACACACACACACACACAAATCAGGATAATGCAGCCAAGGCTGTGACATCACCGCCTCCCACATGCTGATTGGTGGAGCCATGCTTCTAGCTGATCCCTCTCCAGCCTCAGACGGTACGATGATACAGCTAGGCAGTGCAGCGGGGGCTGTGCACATCCACACAGGCATGGCTCCTCTGGATGGGAAAAACACAGAAAGATGGAAGGACAGGATTGTAAATGACCCTTCCTGTTAGAGTTTTCTGCACTGCCGTCTGCGTGTGTGTGTCTGTGTGTGCGTGTGTGTGTCAGTGTGCCTGTGTGTGAGAGTGTCAGGGAGGAGGGGACGTTTTCATCACAGCCTCCAGCAGCTTTTGCTTTCATCGGGGAAACCAGGCAGCCAGATCTGTTTTGCTTCCTGCTCGAAAGAAAAAGGAAAAGGACCGCTGTGTGTGTGGGGTTTTTTTTGTACCAGTTTTTCCACTGTGGATCTTATTTTCACACATACATATATGTGCGGTGGGACTCATGAAAGGCAAAGGGAGAGAGCCGGAGAGTGGGTTGAAGAATGGCTCACTATAAGGATGTATCAGTCAGGAAGACTTCTTTAAATCTGGTGACTGGATTTTTTCAGTATCTACGTGGTAAGTAGGGCAGCAACATCCTTCGTGTCTCATCTGTGTGCACTTACGCAGCTAATCTGGGATGTAGATGGTAAAATGACATATGCTAATGGTTCGTGGGTGAATCCCTGCTACATGAAGTAGTTATGGTATAATGCTAGGCAAACAGCTGTGCATGTGCTGCATCTGTGCATGTGTTTATGTGTGCATCTGAACTGTATGTGTGTACCATGCTTCAGTGGGCATCCCCTGTGCATCAGTGATGAAGCGTTTGCCTGTGGGTCAACATTACGTCTTTTCCTCCCTGTGTAGTGTTCAGATTGCTCCCTTAAAACACGTGACCACTGTCTATATCTCTAAGGACAGACGACTGTTTAAAAATGGCTACTGTGTGCAGTGTGCAGCACAGGGGTACCGGCATGCGTGACAGAGTGTAAGGAATGGGTCCTCAACAAGAACACCACTATGGCAAAGAGATTAGTTGTTTTGTTACACATGCTGCATAATGCATGAGGCATTGTGGCTGAATATATTAGTAGCCCACAAAAGAGGCTGGGGGTGACCTAAACAATCACGCATGTTATTACCGAGCACAGAGGCGGTGTGCGAGATGCGTTGGCAGAAATAATCTATCCAGTCATTCTCTAATCTCCTCATATGACCTCTTTTTAAAACACTTCTCAGGGGCATCTTAATATGTTAGCACTGGCTTCTTTTAATGACATTGCAACCATCTAACCATTGGAGAAGTCTTACTTGGTAACATGCTTGATGCAGGGCTGCTGTGATGCTACTCAACATCTTAGAAGCAGTTTAAATTTATGTATTATGAGGTTGGATAAGGTAGAATTCTACCAGGAGTCTTATAAAGACTATAACTGACAATAGTTATAGTTATAGTATCTGTAATGTCTGATCATCAAGTCCTGTTGCATGTATTATCCCAATTTGGTTTTATGTCCTCAGTGAACAACACTAGCTTCTTTAGTCTCGTGCATGGGGCTTATGTTCAAAGTCACCCATGGGCGCGAGTGGTGTCTAACATGTATTGACGTGCAATTTCTGCTTTTAATTTTCAGATGAGCAAGAGGCGGTGCAGAAGAGAACCTTCACAAAATGGATCAATTCTCATTTAGCAAAGGTAAGTGTGGATTTTAATCCATGCTCTTCTCACTTGCACGCCACATGACTGTCTTAAATTCAACTGACAAGGTTTGAGGATTGTTGGATTTCACAAGCTCATCAGGCTCATATAAAACAAGTTGTCAAATCAGTTACATAATAATTGAGTTGGAAGCTGTGCTATGTTGACCTTTTCCATCAGAGAGACTCGTGATGTTTTATTGCTCGTCATGATTATGTAGCTCCTCTTTGGTCAGTGGTATTTCAGGCTACTGACCCGTTATGCCTGTGGAGTGAACTGACTGCAAGACAAGCTTTGCACATCAATAATAGCTCCTAATAACACTGCATAAGCTAATTGAATTCATCCAGTTAACTGTAAATAATGACATTATTTACCTCGTTTTAGAAAGCATTTAAAAACAAATCATGTTTACTGTAACAGGGTTTGTTTATAACGACAGTTTGCTGGATCTAATGGTGGGGAAGGAACACACCCTCTGTGCAGTGCAGCTATGATTCTTCTGCTCTGTTTTCTTGAGAGGAGAACCAAGGAAAAGGTCATGCTGCTTGTTGCTTCACAGCAAATATGACAGCAGGGAAGATGATAGACATGACAGAGCTCTGAGGCACGTCTGTGTACATTTCTGTTTTCACGACACTCACTGAACATTTAAACTTGGCATCACCAGTGGAGAAGGTTTATGTGAACATTTGGGAGGTAAAAAGGGAATTAGTCAGAAACTGGTTGGTGCAGCATATCATCGGTGTCTCCAAGGTGTCTGTTCATGTGTGTCCGCTGTGTAGGAGTGTGCAGGTATGGTCGTGGGTGTTTTGTTATCCCTGTGAGTGTGTATATTTATGGACTGGATTGGTGGGGACAATGATGAGGTGTGCAGATGGAGAGCAGGAGGGTGAGGACACTTCCCTGCAGGTAGTCGTCTGCTTGTAAGGCTCGTGCATGTAAACCACAAGGAGAGCACAACAATAACACATGCTGTATTGCATCACACTGTGACCCTTAAATAGCAATCTATATTACATTATTCAGGCTGAGTAAAATTGAACTGTGGTACTATGAAATTTACTATTTCCTGAAGAAGTGTCCAAATTTCAGAATCAGTGCTGCGTGATCTCTTTGTGACTGTGATCAATGATTACTTAGCAGAGTATCCAACTAGTCATGGTTCAAGTTTGTAACCTGGCACAGAGATTTACTTTAGAGGGATCTTTTACTGAGCCTGATCTGCCCACAATGGTTCAAAGCCTGGCCTCTTAAACTTTAGAAGAATCCCAGCTATGTGGTGGACCAACGCAGAGACGCTCTGTTGGTCTATTCCTCATTATTCATGCGCTGTGCTCAAGCTCACTCACTGTGCATACCAATAGGACTAATCCAGCAAAAGCCTCATCATGAAAGAGCTCTCAAACAGTCGTATTTACACTGTGGGCAGCTCCTACATGAGCAAAATTAGCTTATTATGCAGAAAAGTAATAATTTGTAATAGTTTTGTGTGTTTGAATAAGTGATGTGGCCTGATTTGAATCTCCTTTTGACGGGTGAAAGTGTGTTATCTGAGGTTGAACTTCCTCCACTTGTCACACTTTCCGTTCAGCCTCTGTGTCCATTTCCTCTGATAATGCACACTAAGCACCTTTCCAGCCTTTCTTTTTTGCAGTTTTCCCAGTGTTCGCAGGTCTCATGTGACCCTCAGTAAATTCATTTTCCAGGGTGTGAATGATTTCCAAATTACAGACTCTATTTTCAAATGATTGTGCTTATAAGCAGTTTAAATAGGGAATTTTATATGATTTTTTGTTTACATCCGGCAAGTATAAATAATACTATTATATTTATATAGTCAAATAGTATATTTGACAACTCTTAAACATGGCGGCTCTTTTACAGAACTTTTATGCCAGGAAAAAATGTGCACATGTATGTACGGAATAATAGGACAGATGCTTGCCTTTTCATGCTGCTTTGCCCCACATAGGCAGCCAACTGCATCCTCTCATGGAATATGTTGGGTTGTGAAGTGGCCTGTACGTGGTGCCAAAAAAAGAATTCCCATGTTGAGCTTTCCTTTTAATTAAAGCTTCACTGTGCCAAATAAATATACACCTGTTTCACCTACTTCTGCCGTAGTACTTTAATAACACAGTATGTGATCATGCTGTCATTCACTCTGGAGATTCTACAAATCTGTAAATGTGTGGATATTATATTAGGAGATAGTACCCAATTAGGGTTAAATGAGCACCATCGCCTCAGGACTGGGCATCAAGCCACTGCTGAGGAAAAAGCACCATCTTTTCAGCTGCAGGGAGGCTCTGTGGTTGCTGCTAACAAGCCTGTTTCTCACAAACAGCATTTGGTTTCTACTGATACCTGCTAATGGCTTAGAATACCAACATCCTTTCACAATATAGAATTAACTATGCGGCATTACTGGTTCTACAAGTGTATTGTTTGTCAAAACTGATTCATTCCTGAGTGAAAGTCGCATTTTTGAAATAAATAGTGTTTGTGTTTTTTCTGTGTTTTATCTCCTCTAGTATAAACCACCACTTGAGGTCAATGACCTTTTTGAGGACATCAAAGATGGGGTGAAGCTCTTGGCTTTGTTGGAGGTGCTGTCTGGCCAAAGACTAGTAAGTTATACTTCTGTATCATTCTGGTACAAGATTTAAATGTGAACTACAAAAACATTATCAACCTGATTCTCGCCTTTAAAAATGGCTAATTAATCTTTGCAAGATGACTTATTAACACTCTCGATGTGAAGTGTGGATTTACTGAAGTGGAGAAGCCACCCTGTGTGATGTCCACTTAAAATAATAGCTATGTAAAATCAAGGCTCACTGTATCAAACAAGTCAGCAGTTCTACTTGTATGTGTGGATTCCTTGCCTCATAAAGCTACTTGCAGATTCACTATAACACTCACATTAATTGTTGAGTCATAAAGATTTAAAGCAATGTTAAGAACTTACCCAGTTCTCAGCTGTGCAATTTATCATGTTTGTAGCGATTAAATATCTTTCAAAGATGTTTTTCTACAGCTGACATGACAGTGAATGCAACCAATTGACTTCACATAATTCACATAATAATGTATTAAATTCCCCATTGGCTTGGATGGTGTCTAGTAGCTAGTAGCTAATAGATAACAAAAAAATCCCCTTTTCTTATCATACCTGCTGGAGGACCCAAGAACCACGACTTGTTGGTGACATTTTGATGTGTTAACCTTCTAGCCACAGTTTTCTTGAGGCAAATAATGCACACAGCTTCTACTGTCTTGGCTGACTAACATTATCATCAGGACTGAACCTTAAATATTCTAACAGAGGTATTGCTCTTTTTTTTACTTGTCTTGTGACATTATTTCCACTGCTCAGCTTCCTGTTCCACATGTGCAGACTGACTTCTGATGGTGCATTATATGCACTGCAATACATCACCTTAATGTAGCATCTCTGTCTCAGTTTATTTGAAAGAGGGATATCTGTATTTTGATGCAATTTAAAGTCATATGAGGATTTTAAAATACCCCTGTGTGCTGTAATTGGTTGATGCAGCCCAACCTAGTCCCTTAATGCAGGTGTATAATCAGTCTCCACTCAGTCAAATGCATAAGCAGTAGCTTAAAATAAAATAAGTACATACTCAACTCTGACAATGACAACACAGTTGACTTAGGATGCAACCAAAACCTAAATACAGATTGTAAATCCACCCTGTCTTAAGAAAAACTAAAATTGCTGTTGCTCACATTAAATACTGGATCACTGCTCAGAAATCGCTGGTCCTAAATTTAGATCTGATCCTCCCCACTGTGAGTAGATGTTGGCTTACTGATGTCTGTCTCTACCTCTCTCTTCCCTTCAAACACACACACACACACACACACACTGATTCAGACTTGGCTTGGGATTTTGTAATCAGCCCTGTCTTGTAACAAACTGCCATGTCATCTTTAAAGCTGTTACTTGCTAAATGAGTCAGTAGCACATCATGATGAGCATCGCCTGATGCTTTCACTTACTGTTTTCAGGAGCGTGCCCCTGCTGGTTCATGTCAGCCTTAAATTTTAACATAGCCTGATCTCATTGAAGCCATTTCTAACTGATGTTTTGGAGCCCAGGATTATAATGTTTCTCTCAAAGCAGCTTTGGCACTCACCAGTTAATTTATGTAAGAAAAGCCCTGCTAATACTCCCAAGCCACTTTCACTCTCTTACTGTGCAACTGTTGGCACACATGATGTTTTTTTAACCAACGTGGGTGGCTGTTATAGTAGACAAAATTACAATCTGCGGTTCATTTCTTACCATGTTTCAAATGAGCACATGGGTAAATGAAGATATTCTTTTATGATGTGACTGTCTCTGATAGCTTGATTTTAACTTTATGTCTTTCCGTCTGAAGCCCCGTGAACAAGGCCGCCAGCTGAAGAGGATCCACTGGGTGTCAAACATCGGCACTGCGCTCAAATTCCTCGAAGGCAGAAAGGTGAGTGTTTCAGTTTCATCTAAAGTTCATCAGAGAAAAAATGGTTGCATGTGTTTATTAAGTCCAGGATGCAATGGAAGATGCTTAGAAGTTTGTTGCTTCTTTTGAAAAATTTATTTTTTTGATATAATTTAGCATTAAAATTATTATTATTTCAGCATCAAGATGTAATGTCTCACTGAGTTACAAAGCTGGCACATAAAATCCATTCACATCTTTCACACTAACCTGTCAAGGTCATACCTAGTTATTTTCCAATAAAATGTCTGTACAACATGGAAAGCAGATAGAGACGGGACTTCTTGATTACATAACCCATCTCTAAATCCTTTGGCTCCATGAAGCCTGTGTCCCACTTTCCTTTGGGTCCCCCGAGGATTGAGACTTACACTGTTGTGATCTCTCTCCCATCATGTGTGCCTTCAGTCTGTGTATCGAGGATCTCCGGTCAGTCGCCATTAAACGCCCTGTGTGATCCTATACTGTATGCATTCTTTTCATTTGATGCACGACGTGTACTGAGCAGCGCTTGGATACAGCCATTCTGTTTCCATAAACGTAGTCATCATGCTTTTCCACTGACACGCATCTAAATGCATTTTGACTGAAGTGCTGGTTACTGATGTGTGTGGCTCTCTAGAGTTTAGGCTGCTAAGGTGTAGAGATGTAAACATGCAAATTATATCAGTTCTTCAACGCAAAGGTTTGCAGTGCTGTGGCCACTCTGCTTTTCCTTTAATGCCTAGTTGAACACAGCTCTTATCTTTTGTTCCTTCTGGTTCACTTTTCACTGTGGCTGTTTCTGCCTTCCTGGTTTGGCTATATTACAGTACTTATCTGCATCAAAGACGTGACTTTGATGATTTTTAGCAAAAAAAAAAAAAAAGAAGAAGCTTGCAACATTCTTTTGGCAAGAATGAAACCTAGAAGGCTTTTGTGATTAACATGCAAGAAATTATCATCTCTAGTTTGTCTGCATGTGACTTATTTTTCTGAATAATCCTCTGTTTTGCTTTTGTTTCAGATCAAACTTGTCAACATTCATGCCACTGACATCGCAGATGGACGACCATCAATTGTCCTTGGGTTGATATGGACCATAATCCTCTACTTTCAGGTAATACTCCATCTAATCCCTGGAGTTTAATAACTGCTGTCACTCCAAGATGAGTTGATGCCTTTTGAATTAACCATCAACATTTTGATCCAGTGATGATCTTTGTCTTGTCTAAACCTTGCATAGTATAATATATGCATGAAGCAGATGTAACTAGATGGATAATGTCACAAACAGATGGCAGATTCACATGGATGAAAAAAAACACAGCCACTTTCTTTTCATGTTGCTATGGTCACAATGCTGCCTCCTCTCTCCTCTCGCTCTTGTTCTTCAATTAGATTGAGGAGTTAACCAGCAACCTGCCAGCCCTCCAGGCCCTGTCCAACAGCAACTCTTCTGTGGAGAGTATAGCCAGCTCTGAAACAGGAAGCCCCCCCATGAAGAGAAAAGTGGTCAACAAATTTCAGGGCAACGCTAAGAAGGCCCTGCTCAGATGGGTGCAGTGCACAGCAGCTAAGTATGTCAAATATTTATAGAAATGGCTGTTTAGACTTTTTCTGTATTCTGTGTAAGGTACAGTGTGAAGTTACATATGTGTTTTTTTTTTTTTCCAGGTATCATGGAATCGAGGTGAAGGACTTTGGTCCCAGCTGGCGAGATGGTGTCGCTTTCCAGTCAGTGGTGCACGCCATCAGGCCAGACCTGGTGGACATGGAGGTGGTGCGGAGGAGGAGCAACAGGGAGAATTTGGAGGAAGCCTTTTCACTTGCAGAAAATGAGCTGGGTATCCCCCGTCTGCTGGATCCAGAAGGTGCCCTTGACTTTTTCTGCTGCTTGAATTAATGAATCCAGTGTCTAGCATTGAAAATGAGTGTTACATAGTTATATCATTTGAGGTTTACTTGTGTTTTAGACATAAATGTAGCAACTATTCAGTATTATTACATGAATTAAATTGTGTTACTCTGACAGTCTGTTCTGAGTGTTTTTCACTACATTTGTGCTGAAGATCAGCGTGACCCCTCAGAGGATTTAAATTCTCTTTACTTGTGCCTCTGAGTTTTAGTCTGTGGAAGTGAATTAGTCTGCAGTGGCTCTGCAGTCCTGTCCTCACTAACAGTGCTGTGATGTTTTATCGCACAAAGAGCTGCACTGGAACATCTCTGCATTTACAGGAGCTTGACCCTCATTTCCAGAAACATCAGGCCAAGGATGGAGATGAAAGTAGACGTTCTGTGTATAATTAGCTGTCAGGCCTGAGGAGATTTATCCTCTTGAGGACCTAAAATTCATTTTTTTTAAAGTTGTATTGCCTTCATTCCAAATGTAATGCCTGCATCACATCAGGCCTTTATTTTCTACAGAAATTAGATCACATTAATGCTGATATGACTTTGAGATGCCTGTAAAACATTTGCTGCCTGTGTTTAAATCAGCTTTTTAGTGTAAAGTACCATTAGATGTGCATTTGATGTGTGTTGCTCTGTAGACGTGGATGTAGACAAACCAGATGAGAAATCCATCATGACATATGTGGCTCAGTTCCTAAAGCACTACCCAAACCACCACCACTCTGAATCCGACGGACAGCAGGATGAGGTAATTCATTTTAAACTCATGTTTCCGTATAATAAAAAAATAATAATAAAATTGTTGTGTCACTAAATACTGTACTAGAATGAATAATTACACCATATGGTCACCTAATGTGTCATCATTCATATAAAATGACCACCTGCAAATTCATAACACTGCTGTTTGCTTAATATAAACATGCTTTAACTGCTGCTGAGCTTAATAATTGTAAACCTGTACCTGTAATATTTAGTATTTTTCATTTTATCACATAAAGCTCCTATGAATCAAAGTAATCATAGCATGAACATAGTAGTGATTTAATCACCATATCAGTTTCCAATCACCATCATCACCATCGTTTCCATTATTTTTTGTGCACATTAAGCTGCTTCTTGGCTCAATTCCGACTTTTGCACTGTCAGTGCCAGTTCTCCAGGTGAGAGTTCAGGTCAAAGCGCTGCATGCTCTCTGGTTGGAGTTCATTCCCACCTCGCCCTCATTCCATCTCCCATCCTCTTTGCTTCTTTTTAATAATGCATCTAATGCACTCTGTGGTGTGTTTGCATCTCTTTGTGTGCCTTGCTGCTTTCCTGGATAGTTTGGTCCACAAGATATAGAGCAAATGCTTGAGGTATGTTTCACTAACTTACCGGACTAAATCAAAGGTTTGAAGAAGATACTAATGTTCTCAGCCCTTTTCTACTACCATGACTTCTTTAACTACTCTGTGCTAAAAGGTAGAGGTCGGCTTTGTGTGAAATCTTGGCAGATTAAGTCTCTTAACTTTCTCTTTCTCTTTAATATGGAATGATGAGGTGTTTCTGGGCTGTCAGTTTGGTGTGAGTTTCTAAACATAGAGGCATGTTGATTTAAAAAAAAAAAGGATAATGTTCAGTTTGTTCCTGTGACTCTAAGCTGAATTCCCTCTGATTGTGACAGAGAGAGGAGCGAAAGATGCTCAGAGAGCTGAAGGTGTTTCTGGATCAGCTGGAGAGAGATGTCCTGCGGGCTCAGGGGGCAGAGGGAAACCTCACTGACAAATATCAGGTGAGTCAGGCTTGGAAAGACAAAGTGCTGCGTTACATAACAGACATTTATCAACTCTCACCACATGTCTTTCTCATTTTATCCTTTTTTTTATGTGCAGGCATTCAAGAGCTTCCGTGTACAGTATGAAATGAAGAAAAAGCAAACAGATCCGCTGCTTCAGCCAGTAAACAGAGACGGCAAGCTGTCGGTGGACCAGGCTCTGGTCAAACAGGCGTGGGACCGTGTGTCTGCCAGGGTAATTGTACTGCATACGTCTGCGCAACATGAATAATTTATAACTCTGCCATTAAGACAACAGGATTAAATAAGTTAATTAATATTACTTATGTTAAATAAAACCCGATTATAAATAATAGATTGGCATTTTTTTCTATTTGTCATCATGCTTGTCTTTGCTTAAACATTGCATTACCATAGTGAAGATTATGATAATTACAGAGAAACAGAGCTCAGGGCTCCTCTCTTTATTGGCTGCCAGTGGGAGTTCAGTTGGGTGCAAGCGTTTGAATTAGAGTTTGTTCAGAGGGGAGGAGATGGGAACAGAGGGGCTTTTGTTCATTGGCCAGTCTGCTCCTCTGGACATCCACAGCTCGTCTAGACCGCAATAAAACTCTTTTGTAGCCTGAAGGCTTGCGAACATGTGGAAATGTTGTGATCGGCATATCCTCTTCTGTGGCGGGATCTTGTTTTGGTTAAGTGGGTTTTCACGATGGCTGTCAATTGCAGCTGCTGGACTGGCACATCCATTTGGACAAGTCCCTGCCTGGTCCTCTCGGAGTGATTGGAGCTTGGCTTCACAGGGCGGAGATGGCTCTGAGAGAGGACATTCCCATCCAACATGCTCACGAAGAGACAGCCAATATTCTTCACAGAAAACTGGAGCAGCATAAGGTAACACAGCTGACCTCTGAGTTTCAATTTAAATGTAAACCTTGGTGTCACGGTTGGTATCCGGATGGTTACATACAGGTACAGTGAACATGTTCATATGTGATTATATTTTTCAGGAAGTATTAAAAAACTTGGAATCACACAAGCAAACCTTCCAGCAGATCCACAGGGACAGATCGGTGAATGGGGTACCTGTCCCACCTGAGCAGCTCCAAGATATGGCCGAACGGTAAGACCCTAATCAGTCTAATTATAATCACTTATTGACTTTGAGTTAATTTTATGCACAGTTTCTTCTAAAAGTGTTTTTAAATAAATAAGAACTTGATGTTGGACAGTTCTGTTTCTGATAAAGTCAATTTTTTTCATTTTTGTGTTTAATCTGCAGGTTCAATTTCGTGTCTACGTCATCATACGCTCACTTGATTAAACTGGAATTCTGGGAAATGAAGTACCGACTGATGGCGTTTCTTATGTTGGCCGAGTCAAAGCTAAAGTCCTGGATCATCAAATATGGCAGACGAGACTCTGTTGAGCTCCTGTTGCAAACCTACCTTGTGAGTAGAAATAATTTGTGTTGGTTTTGCGATGTTCGAATGGTTCTGTGCCTGTTAAACTATTTAATCTGTATTCTCATATTTGCCTTTCTTTTCCAGACTTTTGTAGAGGGCCAAAGGTTCTTTGAGCAGTATGAGATCATCTTCACTTCCCTGAAACAAGCTGCAGAAGTTTATGTAAAGTCGGACAGTTCAAGTAAGACTCTTTTCTGTTACATTACCAATTTGTTTGTTTTATATATATATAATATGTATATATATATATAAATTTGTCTGGGCTCATGGTAAACAGTCTTATTATTGATTTCATGTTACAGGGTCTAAGACCTGTAACAGGGGTAAGTCTAAAAACAGTCAACAATCTCTTAAACCTTAGTTTTGCCTTTCACCTGAGCTGTTTCTTTCTGCAAATGTGGGGCTGCACTTTTCATTCCTAACATACTTTTAATCACCAGAAATGAACAATCATCATTTTTCATTATGCATGAAAAAGTAACCATAATTGCCTTTGCTGGAATGCTACTTTAGCACGATCTTTCCAACCTGATACATCGTAGCATAAACAAAATGACCAGATGATCTGCAGACATAATCAAACAGCTTTTTTTTTTTTTACACCTGTCTAGTGAATACTGTTTTGGTTTAAACAAAACTGAACAAAGTCCATATTTTTCTTTCAGTTGATGAGGCAGAAGGGGTAAGTAAATTCCTCAATGATGCCACAGCTCAATGGAAGAACCTGTCTTTGGAGGTGCGCAGCGTTCGCAGCATGCTGGAGGAGGTGATCTCTAACTGGGAGAAGTACAGCAGCACAGTGGCAGCTCTGCAGGCCTGGCTAGAGGACGCTGAGCAGATGCTCAATCAGTCAGAGCACGCCAAACGTGTAAGTACAATCACAGACACACATTGGGAGCTGTTTGGCTGGAGGGTGCGCGTCTACTGTAATGAACAGCTGTGGTATTTGTTGTCATTTTGTCTTTCAGGATTTCTTCAGAAACCTCTCTCACTGGATGCAGCAGCACATGGACATGAATGATGCTGGGAACTTCCTCATCGAGACCTGCGATGATACAGTCTCACGAGATCTGAAGCAGCAGCTTCTCCTTTTGAATGGGAGATGGAGGGAGCTGTTTGTCAAAGTCAAACATGTAAATACGACCTTCAGAATAACTACTGTGAAAAAAAACTATATGTTGATAACCTCTGTTTACTTAGTTTAAATTTTCATAAAGATGAAAATGATCCGTTTACTGTCTTCCTCTGTCTCTTTGGCAGTATGCAAGAGCAGATGAGGTAGATAAACTGAGACAAGACTACCAGGATGGAATTAATACCTTGAAAATGTTCATGGATGGAACCAATGAAAAGATGACTGCTCCTGTCCAAGTATCTTTCCTGAACGTCAGAGCCTTTGTTCAAGATGTTGAGGTAACCAGCTTCAGATTTGACTGATTTTTCTTCTGTTTATTTGAGAAACTCATTATTCTGTATTTATGCCAACTGACTGTAGGAAATCAAGCACAAAGTGCCCGCTATGGAAGCTGCTTGTAAGGCAGCGAGCCGTACAGCTCAGCTGTTGACCAAAGACACTCCACAGGAGGAGGTTTCACAGATGATGGCTGTGATGGCCTCGATTAAAGAGCAGCTGAGCAAGGTGTGTGCATACCAGTGCATATGTCTGTGTATGTGGGTGTGAGTCCGGTGTGAGATTTCCAAGGCTAATACTGACACCTAGTTTGTATCCAAAGCACATGAAGCAGCAGCACTTTTTACAATAAAAAAGTAAACATATGACCAAAATAGCCCAAATTTTGATATATTTAATTCCCAAAGGTGCAGTATTTTCCACAAGTTAAATTGCTGGCATGATGTAAAAGCCACTGAAAGTGACTGCCAGTGATTTATCAGTCAACAATGATTCACTCTAGTCAACATGCTTCCTCCAACCAGGTAAGGGAGCGATCTTTGCCTCTGCTGAGGGAGTCCCAGTCTCTTTTACCTCCACTGGAGGAAATGGAGAAGAACATCACAGGCTTCTACCAGGCTCTGGAGAAGGCCAGCCACATCACCAGCACCACTGACTCCGAGGGACCAGTAGACTTTAAACAGAAATGCCAGGTATCTTATCACTGTTTCAGAATAATGCCATATCTGTTTTATTGAATGGCCTTTAGCTACAAAGACAATGCAATGACACAAAATACTGAATGTCAAGCATTTTTGATTTGTCACATTTTGAAGAGCAATTGTCAGACAGAAAGCATAACCCCAAGGTATGAATAAAGTGGGAACCTCCTCTGTGTCATTGAATGCTGCAGGAGCTGGCGACCTTCACACACAGCTGTAAGAAGTGTTTGACAGTGATAGAAAGAAACCATCAGACCATCCAGAAAATAATGAACAGCAGTAAAACTCTCCAGCACATGGACATGAGCCTATTGCAGAAAAGAGTAGCAGACCTGCAGGCTTCCTCACAGGTAAAATACAACATCATATCTATTTTAATTCTATTCAACATTCAGAAATGTATAGCATTAAAAAAAATATTTGTTTGTGTGTTAAGGCCATGATTAAGGAATCTACAGAGTGGCGGAAGCATGTGGAGGCAAACAGCAGCCTGATGAAGAGGTTTGATGAGTCACGGGTGGAGCTGGAGAAGGTTCTTAAAATGGCACAGAGCTGTTTGACAGAAAGAGGCAACCCAGAGGAGCTGCTCAAGAAACACACTGTAAGAAAACCAGCCTTGTGCAAGAACCAAGACACGACGGTCTAAAATACCTCAGTCAGTTCTGGCACTGCATGAAACAATGCAGCAGGAAAAATATGGGATAATAGATATATTTAAAAGAGAATATAAGACAGATGCATGTAAATAAAACATGGCCTGCCTTGTGAAAAGTGTAACACATGATATGATCTTTTGCAGGAGTTCTTCGGTCAGCTGGACCAACGAGTCTTAAATGCATTCCTCAAGGCTTGTGACGAGCTGACGGACATTTTGCCAGAACAGGAGCAGCAGTCCCTACAGGAAACAGTCAGGAAGCTTCACAAACACTGGAAGGTTTGTTCCTGTGTCATTTTACAATTCCAAGGGTGCAGCTTCAGTTAGAATCAAAGGAAATTATGATTTATTTTCATCTTTTTGATTGTTTTACTGTTAATAATTTTTTGTTCATAAAATATTCAAAATTTCCTATGAACATCGTTTCATACCAGGTGAAAATCCCATAATGGGGCTTATTTTATGCATAATGTATGCTGATGGCATACTCCTCTAAATTGATGACTAATAATTTTGAGTGTATTGAAATGAAAACAAATGGAAAATACAGGATGGTCTCAAGTGGAATCTGGCCTTTCAATTGTTGTGTTTCTCACGTCCCAGGACATTCAGACAGATGCCCCCTTTCACCTCCTGCATCTTAAAGTGGAGGTGGAGAAGAGCAAGCTGATGGTGCTGCTGCAGGAATGCCAGGCGGAGGTGACCAGGGAGAACCGCCACCTGGCCAGCATGGGGAGCGAGAGGCTCATCAAGGAGCACAGGGTGAGCACAGAGTGGCTGGCCGGCTGGCTGAGTTTCATGTATTGATTAACACAGTGTGAAATAGTTCAATGCAAATTCACTGCCGTGCAGCAGCATGGGGAGATTTTGATGAACTCAATCCTGAGAACTGAGTCTCTTTCACTGTCGAGAGAATAATGTCCTCAGTCACTGACATATATTACATTTTCTTTATTTTGTTTCTTCTTGATTCACAGAAGCAAAATCCATGCAGCTCCTTGTTTTTTGTGTTCATCTCTAACACTGTGTTTTTTTCACTTAAGGCCTTCTTTAGGGAAAAGGGTCCCCCGTCTATATGTGAGAAAAGGCTGCAGCTGATGGAGGAACTTTGTCAAAAGCTTCCTGAGGGTGACCCTGCCCACCATACCCTGGAAACAGCGAGAAAAGACTTCTCTGAGGTCCAAGAGGAAATCGAGAACACGCATCAGAAGCTAATGCAGCACCAAGATAAATGGAAGGAATACAACGCAAGGTGAATTAATTATCTTTACTACTAATTATTTCTTACTACTGATTATTTCTTTCATTGACTGGAGATGAGGAGAAAGATGATTTGAGTCTTTTTTTCAATTTTAATGCCATTTTTATCAGTTATCGATGTGTTAATTGTCTCAGACTTGGATAACTTTTTTGATCAGTGGTTACAGAGTGAAGCTTTAGGTTGAAGATGATTCACATGTGTCTTTAATGAACTCGTTGCTGACAGTGTGCAGTTACTTATGAAAGTTTTTGGACTTTAATGTGAAGTTGTGCCTCTCTGGTGTAAAACAGGTACGCTGAACTCTCCTGCTGGCTCATTTCTAAAGAAAGCCAACTGAGGCTGCTGAGAAGCCGAGCCAGCGACCCCAGAAAATACAGCCAGGTGAAGGCTACCATCATGGTGAGTCAGTCGCTGCAGCTAACAGCCACATTATCCGCTGACAGTCTTCTGCTCGCCTCCTCTGTGGTGTGTCGCTTCTGATGCGCTGCTGACTCGTCAGTGTCACAGCTGAGAGGATGAGACTGTGAAATTCTTTGTGAAAGGTGACTGTAAGAACCACATGGGGCTGTATCACACTCGTTTGTTGTGCGCAGGAGCTGAGGAACGATGCAGAGCTGCAGGAGGGGAACCTTGGCTGGCTGAAAGCTCGTATGGCCGTGCTCATTGAGATCTGTGCTGACAGCGATGCCCAGAGGCAAGGAAGTGCTCTGAGCAAGCTCTCTACTGATTTTAAGGGTCTTCTTGCCTCTCTCATAGAGGTAAGTGTAGCTCTCACTTGTTTTGTTTGGATCCCAGAAACAATCCAGACATCAAATCCCTTTCGGGAGACTACAGTTTACTGCTCAGACATTTTACACTTATTTACAGGAACATTAAAAAATATTACTGTTAGTCATAATTCAATGTAACAGATCAGTCAAGAATGAAGGCACTATCATTGTATTTTTATTTACAGGTAAGAAATGTTTTTGATTGCTTTAAACTTGAATCACAACTCCATGTTTCTTTTTCACGCTTTATTTACTTGTGTTATGTTTTATAGGCTGAGAAGATGGTGCTGGCTGTGGGTGACTGTGTGCAGTTCAGGGAAGAGGTTCAAACAACTTTGGATGATCTTGTGCAGGGGCAGAAAGAGGCTCAGGCTGAGTTCACCAAAGTACTGGACTGTCCAACTGTTAGGGAAGCACAACAACTGCTCCTCATACACCAGGTACCACGGGACCTTCATAAAAAAAAAACTATTATAGTCAAGAAAAAATAATAAATGAACTCTTTGATTGTGTTTCTATCTATTTCCCCCCAGCAACTGTCAAAACGGCTGAAGCTGAAGAGAAAGGATGTCCAGCAGCTGATCACCAGAGGCCAGCAGCTCCAGGCTGAGGAGGGTTTGGGAGAGACTTTGCAGCAGGACCTGCAGAGTTTAGAAAACACACTGAGCAAAATGGAGCAGAATATGGATTCACAAGAGCAAAGCCTCGAGGTGGGTTATGTTACTGGGGCAGTGAGTCAGGAAACTTTCGAGACTCTTGTCAGTAAATATCACACCATTAAATCAATACTGTTGCTGTGAAGAATATCTTGTACTATCACATTTAGAGTGAAGGATGATTTTGCTGTGTCATATAACACTGCTGCCCCCTTCTACTAAAGCTTCAAATATGATTAATGGCTTCAGAGGAAACACTGTTTGTTTTTCCTCTGCTACAGAATGCATCTATAGTTTTGTTTTCCTTTGTGATTAGTTTAGTCTTTGTTCAGTTTTGAGTGTAGAAAGGTGTAATTGATCTTTTTTGAAAGAGGCACTTCACCTCTGTGGCTTCACCGCTCCTTCAGAGGACAGTGATTCAGTGAGTCAGCCATCACATCCTTTATGGTGCTTTTATGGAACACAGAACGTGAAATGGAAACTTTGTTCGGATGTGCTACACTATCGATCCAAGTAAGAGATTCTCGGTAACATGCTCACTGATCAGGTAGGGCGCACCTAAATGCAGATGGACAGAGACAGACTAATGCAGTGAAGAAGCTTTTAATATTCTAAAACAGGCTTATGAGATGATAAACATCCGAGAAGGGAAACAGGCAGGAACAGGTAACAGGAACAAAGGAAGCCCAAGGGAGACAAAACAGACAAACTGACTAATGACTGTGGGTAAAGGGCTGATATAAATACTGACTGAGGCGGTGAGGGAAACTGGGAACAGGTGTGTAAGGAGAGGAGGGGAGCACTGGTGAATACCAATGACAAACAGGTGAAGAAGTGTAACTGAAGACAGGAAAAGAAGAGATCAGGGACATCTGGTGGGCAGACGGAGAATGGCAGGTCATGGAGGAGAAGAATGGAAGAACATAACCGGGGAGAAGTGAGCAGAGGTTGGAGGCAGGTGCCGAGAGAAGCTGTGAAGCAGACTGCGACATCGGTGAACCTGATGTTTCTGAGTCTGTGGCAGAAAGCGCTGCTGCAGCACCGCTGGGCCGAGATGCCTGCAGAATATCAACTGTGCTACCTCAGTCAGTATGCTGACTCATCTCCCCTACTGATAAAGCTAAACATGGAGATGTCGTCGGCATGCTTAATGATGTGGTTGGAGCTGGATGGGCAGTACATGTATAATGTGTCACTTTGTGAGCTTTTGGTGGGGATTTGGATCTCAGATTACTGCTATTAAAAAAATATTATTTTCCTGCTATAACTTTAATACTACATGAAAATTATACTAATAGCAGGCTGCTCTAAAAATAGCAATGTCTAAGTTTGCTGCACCAAAAACAAAACATTTGAAAAACTTGGGAATGATTATTTTGTTAGTCTCTTTTACCTTTTTGATCAGCTATGGTTTGTCTTTTAAGTAAAGCACTCTATGAAATAACCTTCTGTGATATTCACAATTTTGGTGCATTGTCATCCTCAGGTGACGCTGGCGGCCTGGCAGGAGTTTGACAGCCAGCAGGAAGCAGTGCACGAGTTTGTTAATAAGGCTCGCTCAACTATGGAGAGAGATCTGAACTTCAGCAGCCCGGAGAGCCTCGCTGTTGAACTCGACCAGGCCAGAGTATGTAAAGTTTGTCTTTTGGGTTTTTTCAACGTGAACATACTCACTGATTTATTTCTGATTCATCAACTATATGGAGAATATTAACAATATTATTTGTTTTGTGAACAGGTGTTGTTGAAGCAGTGTGAAGCAGAGGCCTCACATATGAACACTTTGCTGAAGAGAGCGACAGAAATCCAGCTCGGTCCAAAGAACAAGACTCTGCTTTTACAACAAGCTCGTTCCCTCAGTGAGCAAGTGGACAAAGTCGAGGCTGGTCTTAAAAAAGAGTAAGATGATGGATATATTTGTGTTGCTTTTGCTTAATATTATTTATCAGTATTTAGATTGTGCTTGCAAATAAATTGTTTTTGAGCCTAGAGTAAGAGCCTATTTTACTTGATTGTCAAGCTTTATTTCCAGCTATCACTTAGCCAACTTATACATTACGCTCTTGTGTTCCAGTGTCAAGTCTCTGGAAGAAATGAAATCTCAATGGGATCGGTTTGGAGCTGAGTTTGAAACCTTTTCCTTGTGGATATCTGACAAGGAAAAGCAGATGGATGTACTGAAATCTTCTACTTTGCCTCTTGAGCAACAGATTCACACAGTAAAGGTGTAGTATCATGTATTTTATATCTAAAACCATCTCACACCATATCAAAAGGTACTCTTAGCCGATTACATGGCTGTCTAAAGGAGCCAGTAGTGTCAGAAAGCAACAGCTCAGGCTTTCTTGGCCCAAGTGCTGACACACTGTTCCTGTTTTGGCCCAAGGGGCAACGTCTGGTGCTAAAAAATGAAGCCAGCACAGATTTGCCAAAAACTGCAGATCCTGAAATGTTCACTTGAGGCTGGCTGTGAAAGCAAGCCAGTTCTAATGAAGCCCAATGTTAACATGCCCGACTGTACAGCAGAGAAAAAAAAAAACCATGCTTACAGCCCGGCACAACCCTGGTCTGCATCTGATTTCCCCATTCATGACGACTGTGGGGATGATTCATTATATAACTCACTTTATAAATTACATCAAGGCTTAAAGTTATGTGTAATTAAGAATGTGGCTGCTTTGAGTGACAGCCGCCTGCTGTCTGTGTTTTGAAAACATCCTTCCTCTGTCCTCATCACAACTATATAACAGTTACTCTTAATGAAGTCGGGTTTTTACTTTCAGGATGATTTAAATCTCTATTTTACCTGCAAGAAAGCACTCAGGGATTGTTGTTATTTATGATGATTATTTTCATCATTCTGTAAAACACACCTTAATAATCTGTTTTCATGTAATTTAGCTGAAAATAGAGACTGTTTTGGACAGTTCTAATGGTCAAACATTTATGGCCAAGGTCATTACAGGTACAAAGTGCTGTTAATGTACTGCACTGATCACTGCTCCCAAGTGCCCAACAAGAGACTCAGTGATTATCGGAGACTTGTATTTATTGTTTTTCACCCAGGTTGTTGGCGCAGAGCTTCAGGAGCGAGCAGAGGTTCCTTCTCGACTCGAGGCAGATTCTCAGGCTTTAGCCCAGTTTGTGTCTTCAGGCGAGGCAGCCCGCATCAAGGCCCGTCTGACCCAAATCGGCAGGTACTGGGAGGAGCTGAAGGAGAGCGTCCAGCAGCTCGATGGACAGCTGGAGGAAAGCTCCTCCCACCAGCAGAAGTTCAGAATGACTCTTGAGGAGGTAAAACAGTTAACTGAGACTTTTAAAACATCATTGTAATGTATTGAACAGCACTCAGGGAAAATATGGACATACAGTTAGTTTTGAACCTGATTCTTTTTTAGGTGCAAGCTTCTCTCAGTGAAACACACGCAAAACTGAAGCAACCTATCAAATCTTGCACCTCCTCATCAGAAACCTACAAAGCTCTTCAAACCCACATGGTGTGTAACTTGTTTTTACTTTTATCTTTAAAAAAGAAACACTAGACGATACTATACTACTGTGTTTTCCTGTGCCAGTTTGAAGACAAGGTGCTGTGGGTCACTGTCTTGTGTTTTTTGTTTTTCAGGATGTCTGTCAGCAACTGGAAAAGCTGAAGGGAACATTGCTGTCTCTGTCAGCTGGCGCCCGAAGACTTAGTAACAAAGAGCAAGCAGAGAGGACTGTGACAGAGCTGAACACCAGCTACGACAGAAACATGCAGGAAGCAAAAGACAAACAGAGCTCTTTGGAAAACCTGCTTTCTCTCTGGCAAAAGTAAGATCATTAAATTTAATCATTAAAAATAGCAAAATTAATAGTTAAATTTGAGCTCTTGTTTATCCTGCTCACATAGAAACATTAAGAAATATTAATGTTAATGTCAACTTCAAGTAAATTATAGTGTAAACAGTGTAAACTGATACTGGTGTTTACTCTTTGAGAGACAAGTGATTCTGTTGATGTTTTTCAGGTACGAGAAACAGCGTTTAAACTTTGTTTCCTGCTTGGAGAGAAGTGAATCTGCATCCAAACCAGAGAGTCAGTGGCTGTCAGCTGATAAAGCCAAGCTGCTCACAGAAATACAAGACTTGCAGGTACAGAACATATTTACATTCTCAAAAAACCCAACTAATATCAAGTCTTGCCTCTAGTATAATTTGCAAATAAACACATAAAAAAATAAGTGGTTGAAAATAATTTGTCCTAATGACAATTTCAGTTTGACTTTTACCCTTATAATAGGATGGATAGGTAGCACCCACACACATTTAGATTTATACAACAGAACTTTGAAAGAAAGCATATTTTGAGTATATAAGAAAAGTCTGTTTTGCTTGCAGGCCTTACACTCTGAGGTCCAGTCCCTTGTGCCTGCTTATGCTGAACTGAGGTCTCTGGGGATGTCCTTGTATCCGGCTGCACCAGAAGAGAGAGCGAGGCAGCTGAAAGACGAGCAGGAAACCCTGCAGAAGCGACTGAATGTTCAGAATGAAGTTATACCTCAAAGGTAGGAAAATTGAATGCAGCAATGTTAATAAACATGAAATATATAAGTAGATTTAGAAAGCTTTAGTTGCAAAGATGTGTTCTCACATATTATTATATATCTATAGAACTTTTATCTTGTTTTTGTTTAAAAAAATAATTGATATTTTTTATGTCTTGTGAACTCCAGCCTCTTTTTAATGAACTACTTAAAAGTCTACACTAGACACGTTTTTTATTAAAGCATTTTACTATTGTCTTTACTAATTTGACTATGCTGCCATTTCGCCCCTCCAGAGTCAAAGAGCTTCAGAGCCATCTGTAACTAGTGGAGCAGTTTGACCAGGCCCTGCTCAAATTCTCCCAGTGGAGCGAGACCATGCTCTCAAATCTGCACTCAGCCTCTCAAGTATACATAAGAAACCTGCAGTCTGCCACTGCACAAGTAAAGGTACAAACCACGCTGAATCACTGTTCTCCTGTTTGTGCATGCAGGACGCTGCTCCTCCCAGAGCCGCTCAGACAGTTTGCAGATGAATAGCATCATACTTTAGAGCAATAACTGATTCTCTACCAATTTTCCACTGACAGGAGACCCAGGTGGCCTTGCAGAGGCAGTCCAGTGTGAGGCAGAGCTTGGAGCAGCAGACTGAGAAACTCTGTCAGTTCTGTGAGCCCAGTGATGCACAGCTTCTCCGCAGCAGAGCAGACAGCTGTCTACAGCCCTACCTGGAGGCACAGCACATCGCTGAGCTCCAGTTAGAGTGCCTTGAGAGGCTTGAGGCTTTTCTGCAGACCCACGGTGTGGCATCGGGGGTGTTGCGGGGTCTGAAGCAGACTGTGGAGAGTGCTGGAAGCTGGGACCGTGGGAAAGTAGAGGAGCTTCAGCAGGAGCTGGCCACCATTGTCCCAGACATCAACCAGCTTGAGACTCTAGCTGTCAATCTGGACAGCAGTCTCTGCAAAAGCCATCTTCACATCGGTACTGATGAGGGTTCTCGAACGTCGTGCCGCATGCTGGCTGATTCGCTCAGCGCTGAGCTGGATGCTGTGAGGAACTTGCTTGGTACCAAGCAAAGTGAAGCAGAGGCCCTGGGGGCTCTGTGGACCTCATTTAGACAACGGAAAGAACAGCTGCTCAAAGCTGTGGAGGACATTGAGGAAAAAGCTGACCACCAGAGCTTCAAGGAGCCCAGTCTGCATGCACTGCAACAAAGGTAAAGCACATCAGGAGTGTAATTCAGTAAATGTATCAGGTTACATAATAAAACATTGAGTTCCTGGGGCTAGTAACATTTTGTTCATGAACCATACATGAGAACATCGATGACATATTACTTCTCTGTTTGTCAGGCTAAGGTTCTTTAATCAGATGGAGGATGAGCTTCAGTCCCACCAGCATGAGGAGCAGTGGCTGAGGGACAAAGGCAACCAGCTGGCCCAGAGAGATGCCGAGTTGGCTGGAGAGGTTCTGAGAGAAATCAGTCTGCTGGAGACCACATGGGAAGACACCAAGAGGCTCATCACAGAGAGGTACTGAAGGAACTGAAGAGAGTTTGCATGTGAATGGACCAGACAATATTCTAAGGTTAAGATCTGCAATGTAAAAGCTAAAGACAAAGCTGAAAGTAATAGCCACTAATTAATGCTGATTCACAAAACTCTTTTTATTGGGAGAAGGAGCTGATGGGTGGACAGTTCTTTTCAATTTTCTCCTTTCATTTTTTGCCATTGTTGTAAATGTAAATGAGTTAAGAACAGCTTGCAGAGATCTGACCTTCTTGTTGTGGTACTTTGTTCTGACAAACACTAATTAAATTATTTTGTAAACAGCCCTCCTTGCAGAAAAAAACTTTGTTACTCTCTATCTGTCTACTCTATCTTAGATTATTTCTAGGATGTGAAATATTCTCTACAGATGGTTTAAAAACTACATTTTTTAGTCTTTTTTTAATTTTCACAACAAAAGCTTATTTTTTCTCGATCATTATGGAGTTCATTATATGTTTATTGCATGTTATGCTTGCAGTTTATTTATACATAATCTTGTTTGTACTCTCTTTTTCTTTGACAGACAGGAGCAGTGCAACATCCTGGTTGAACTTATGAGAGAGTATCAAGTCCTGAAAACCTCCATCAGCAGCGTCATCGAGAGCACGGAGCCTCTGGTTGATATCAGCCCTGTTTTAAAGGACCACGAGGAAACCAGGAGGACACTTACCAGGGTCAGGACAAATTATCATGATATCTCTTTGGACATGTCTCTCATTTTACTTTTTTTGTCATTAATATGTCCATTCCAAAATTTAAAATAGGAGAAGAAGGTATTTTAGTTAAGGGTTTTACTTCGATTATTGTTTGTTATAATGCTTTAAAGGTTTCCTTTCTTTACTCCGCTTGTAGCATGAAGCAGTGAAGGTGGAAATGGCGAGCAAGCAGCATGAACTGGACCAGTTTTCCAGTAAAGGAAAACAGCTGGTGATGGAACTGAAGAAGATTCCTGACTGTGACGCTCAAATGATGAAAAAGGATATGGAGACACTCGTTGATCAGTGGCTGGATGTAAGTGTGACTTCAGGAGAATTTCGATGATTACGATGTGTTAAATTGATGTTAAGATAATATGCTTTTATTCGTTTGGAGAAGGGAACTGGGGAGAAAGCTTCATTACTGTTTTGGGATTTTAATGAGTTTAATTAACAAGAATTTTTTTTAATTAACGAATAAAAAGAGACTTAAAAGACCTCAAATATTTTGCCTATAAAGGTTTGTGGCAAAATTCTTAGCCAGTAATGATTAGATATGATGTTACTTATTAACATCTTTTAAAATCTGCCAACTACAAATAATATAAATGAATTGTTCTAAAACAATTAACAAACAAAACACAATTGTAGAGCTTTTCTATATTAAATGTGTTGCATCAGGGCCAACAAGCTACAAAGCATTAATCTCGGTGACTGATTTCATTCCCTTCTCAGGTGTCTGAGAAGATAGATGATAACATCGATCGCCTGAACCACAGTTTGGCTCTGTGGGAGGACGTGCGTAAAATCAACGAGGACATCGAGAGTTGGACAAGCAGCTGTGTGATCGAACTAAATGAGAGTCTGAACAACCTTAATGACAGTCAGAAGGTGTCAGGAAGGCTCTCCACCTTACGGGTAAGATTTTTTAAAGCCGAGTAATAATTTGTTTTACCTACTGTGGTGCCTGATAACTCTGGTTTTCCACAAAGAGTAATGCTAATATGAGACACCAAAGATGCAGTTAGTGATGTATCTGAAAACAAAACAAAGCATCTGAGAAAAGGAGTTTACTTGATGGTTTTCCCTTCTCATACATCCACAGACAGAAATGGGCGAGAAGGAGCAGAAACTTGAAACCCTTCAGAGCAAAGTGTCCGAACTGAAGAAGTTCAGTCAAAGTCAAGAGACCCCTGCTAAGTTACAGGTTTGAAAAATGATTAAACTCTCATGTGCCTTTTTTTTCTGAATGTTTAATGCTGTATTTCACAGTTTTTTCTACTCTTATCAGGTGCTGGAGAGTGACCTCCGTAAAAAGATTGGCAGTGTTCAGAAGCTACATGAGCAGGCCAGGGGAAACCTCATGGACTTCACTTTCCAAAGGAAACAGCTGGAAGACTACATCTCGCAGATGTCTGCGTGGCTGAAGAGCATGGAAGAGTCCCTCGTTTCATCTCCC
The DNA here is from genome assembly GCA_029814665.1 of Acanthurus lineatus. Lineage (NCBI taxonomy): Eukaryota > Metazoa > Chordata > Actinopteri > Acanthuriformes > Acanthuridae > Acanthurus > Acanthurus lineatus. The sequence goes on along the minus strand of JAPZDV010000007.1, from coordinate 4,314,101 downwards.
ACTGGATCAGATCCTGAAGACATCTGCAGAGTGAAGGTGCAGCAGAAATATCAATGACGTAGTGATGTACAGCTCTTGTAATGGTGGGGTGATAAAACTCGATTTAATGTGTCTACGAAGTGTTCTTGACATTCTCACTGGTCTGTGAGTTTTATTTTTTCGCAGAAGAAAGAGGTGGAGGTTAATAAACTAATATAAATTGTTCAATATGTTTTGAAGGACCTTCAGAAAGAACTGCAAAATCAGCAGGGGAGTATCGACTCGACCAGGGAGAGCCTGAACACACTGTGCAGGAAATACCCCTCTGAGGAGCTGGCTGGTTTGGGATCAGCTCTCACTGACCTCATTAAGACTTACGAGTCTGTGAACCAGCTCTCTGCCAGGACGCTGGCATCGCTTCAGAACTGTCTGCAGCAGCAGTTTAACGGTAAGAAATCTGTGCGACAAATCTGAAGAAAACGTGTTGTTTTACTGTGTTGCCACTTGACGATGTAGCTTATATGTCACGCAGAATAATACCTCTAATGTGTTGAATTCATAAATTCTGCAGTTATATTAAACTATATAACTTCCTCAACTTTTTGTACGAGAAACTTTAATTAAGCCGTCTATTAATTTGCTTTATTTTGAAGGGGTTAATTTAGAAATTTTAAGCTGTTGTACTTCCATAAAATGCTTAGTCCTCTTCCAGACAAGTGAAAAGAAAACATCTTAATATGTTTTATATTTTTATTTAGTTCAAATTTCTTGACCGAACTGTATAATTCATTATTTATCTCAATGCAAGCTATTAATTGGGCATGTTTCATGGTGATATCTGTTAGTTAAATTTTTTATTCTATTCACCTGTAGTAAGAAGTCTTGTTTCATAAAATAATCATTCTCTTTCTCCATTTCCTCCTCAGATCTCGTCCAAGACTTCCATCGCTGGCTTTCAGAGCAGAGGGAGATAGTGAAAGAGTGTTCTGACAGATCTGGAGACACACAAATCGTGGAACGCAAACTGCAGAAACTGAAGGTAAGACTGATAATGAACTGAAAAAGCTGGATCCACTAAATTTTAATCTTTGATGGGGATGAGAGCAGAATTTAAAAAGTGCTCTTACCTACTACTCGTGAAATGAAAGAATAAGCTAAATTCTTGGTTCAAACACATCATAGGAGTTTAAAAACACACAGCTAAAAGTGATGTGGGTAATCTGTCAGGGTGCCATGGATCGAGTGGAGGAGGGTGAGGTGCGTCTTACTCAAGTCTGCGAAGAAGGAGAGAAGCTTCTGCTCCATCTTCCCAAAGCCAGTGCTGGGCAAGTCCAGCAGCACCTGTCCTCCATCCAGCAGGACTGGGACAGCTTTGTGGAGGTGTGCCGACAGAACCAGCAGATTCTGGAAGACAGCGCATCTCTCGTGAAGGGGTAAGCGACTTTCATAATCCAGATCCGTATGGCACTTTGTAAGCAAGCTGCGTATAAAAATTACATTTTGAATTCCTTGTAGGTTCGAGGGTCGTCTTAAGAAACTCCGGTGGTGGTTGGAGCACATGGAGAAGAGGATGACGACGGATCTGCTCGAAGCCAAGCAGCGTGGACCTGAGAAGGCTGTGCTTGAGCAAGTGGAGGAATATCAGCAAGAAGTGCTTAAAGAAAGGTGATGAATCTCCTTCAAATCATAAATTTTCAAGACAAGAAAATTGACATTTAACATTATTTAATGTCTTTGAATATCCTCAAAAATAATCCCAATATTTCACCCCAATCAAAACATCAAATAAACCTTTTTGGCTCATTTAGATGTTGTTCTTCCTTCCATGCAGGGATTCATTCGAGCGCTTATGTCAGGAGGGCCAGGCGCTAAATGAAGGTGGGCGAGGTGATGGTAGTGAGACAAGAGTGTCAGCTCAGCTGCAGTCGCAGCATCAGGCCCTGCTGAGACGTGTGCGTGAAAGGCTGCGCAGCTGCCAGCTCACTTTACAGGAGCAACAGGCCTTTGAAGAGACACTTCAGACTACGTGGACCTGGCTGAACGGAGTCCAGGAGCGCCTGGCTTCACTCAACAGCACAGTCGGCAATAAAGAGACTCTGGAGAAAAGACTAGGTCTCGTACAGGTCTGTGATTAATGCTCTAACCTAGTGGACTGCAGTGTTTTCTAGACACATTTAAAAACAGAAATAATCTTGTGGTTCTTTATTGCTGTCTCTTCTACTCGCAGGACATCCTGTTAATGAAGGGTGAAGGTGAGGTGAAGCTCAACATGACTGTGGGAAAAGGAGAGCAGGTGCTGAAGCACAACAGAATGGAGGGGCAGGAAGTCATTTGTTCACAGCTGCAGAGCCTGAAAGACGCCTGGGCCAATATGTTGATGACTTCCATGAGCTGCCACAGGTGAGGAATGTTTCATCTTCTGCACCCCTGAGAGAACAATCTGCTGGAGTTAATAACACCCACTGAGACCATGATTCAAAATGCACTTCCTCATTACTTGTAAACGTTATTATTGTCCGCAGTCGTCTGGAGTGGACTGTGGCTCAATGGACCAACTTTCAGGAAAGTAAAAGCCAACTGCAGCAGTGGATGGAGTCAGTGGAGCAGGAGTTGGGGATGACTCTGCCTCAGCAGCCGGGCCTCAAAGAGAAATCTGCTCTGCTTGAGCGCCTCAGGGCCATCCAGGCTGATGTTGATGCTCACGCAGCGGCACTGTCACGCCTGACGGACAAAGCGGTGGAGATGCACGAGAAAACTGGAGACCAGACCTTTGGACCAGAGTCAAGGGCAGAGCTCAATGCACACTTTGCTGATATCTCAGCTGTTGTAAAGGTGATCTGAATACTGGCTCATGTTTAATAGTGCTTGCAAATAAACACTCATTCCTAGTTGATTAAGAAGGAACCATTGTGCTGCAAGACACTGGTTAAATTAAGCAAGTTAAGACAAATAGTCATTATATAAATTGACCATAACTATGATTGAACTTGCAAACTTTAAAATGTAACTCCTCTCCCACTTACTCAGGCATGGGATTAACCTAAAACATGCTTAAAAAATATTTGCAGATACCATTTGTTACATTCATATTTAAAGAGTGCCTCATTCAGAAGTGACACTTGGTGTTTACATTGCATTTTTTCTCTCTTTCTCAAAGGGTAAAGTGCAGTCCATGCAGAACATCGTGTCTGAGCATGAGCAGTATCTCGATGCTCTGAGAGACTTCAATGACTGGCTGATTTCAGCAAAAGAGGAACTCCAGCGCTGGTCAGACCTGTCAGGAGACTCAGTTTCCATTAAAAGAAAGCTCTCCAAGGTTCAGGTGAGACACTCAAAACGATATATTTTATTTAACAAATAAATCTCTACATATTTAGAGTTTTTTCTCATATTTACCCCAGTGTTTTCTTTTACCTTGCTGTTTTCACATGGGAGTCATCTTTACTCTGTGTTTAAACCAATTCACTACACAACACAAATACCCAGTCATCAGTGCCACTTGTGTCACAAGTTTCTGAGGACTTATAACCATTTTTCTCTTCACTATAATCAAGACCCCAATCTACCTGAACTAACCTGAACTTGTAAAGATTTCTCAAGTCTTTGTCAGGTCTTATGAAGAAGTTGCAACTGATGTATTCACAGAGTCGTGTGGAAAAAAACATCAGGCTGCAATAACAGTTTTTGAAAGATAAGTTCTTGCTTTGGAGAGAAAAAAAAGGAAATTATTCAAACTGTTGTGTGCTGATTGTGGGCTTATTTCCTTTGCAGAAGTGACTGTCAGTTAAGAGTTTTGTTGATGCAAAAAAAGAAGAAGAAGAAGACACTTCTTCTAAGCAGGAGTGTTTAGGTGGATGATCTGGGGCAGCAAAACTTGTAGCAATTCCAAAAAATATCATTTCTTCTCCCCTTTGCAGGAGTTGCTCGACTCTAAGCAGCGAGGCAGAGAAAGACTGAACAGGGTTCAAAGATGTGGTGCAGTGGCCAGAGATCACACTGGCTCTGGGGGTTATGAAGCTATGGAGCGAGAGGAGGCAGCCCTCCTGTCATCATGGGAACAGTGGGAACGTGGAGCGCTGCAGACACGTGCAAGCCTAGAGACTGCACTCTCCCAGATAGCCAGCTCCGAACAAGAGTTTAACAGCCGGTCGTCACAGCTGGAACAAGACCTGCGGGACTTCAACCGTCAGCTTCAGGACTGGCGTATGCGTCTGGCTCAAGCAGAGGGAAAAAACGGTGGAGAGGAGGCTGTCAAAGGCTGGCAGATAGCAAAGGTAGATCCCTGCTTGGTTTAGTTAGAAAAAAAGCCAACATTAGTTGAAAAAAGTATTGATAGCAGTAGACCACTGATGCATATGACATGTTAAAATTTATGATTTCTGTAGATTTTCATCAGTGGTTGTTTTTTTTTTCGTTTCCCACACAGGAAACTTTGGAGGAACTTGTCAAAGCTGAACCCATGTCTGACAGCCTGAAGACTCAACTCAACGATCTGTGTCGATTCTCTAGAGACATGGGCACACAGTCTGAGAGAGTGTCAGCTCTCATTAAAGAGTACAACAGGTGAGAAAGCTGTAATATATCACACAATAGTCCTGGTTCTGTTTGGCGAAAAATCTGTTGTAGAACTGAACACCAGTAGTTAAAAAGAGTAACACTTGTGCAATGCAGTGCTATTCAAGAAAATAGCCACATAAAACAGTAAATGCTCCCTCAAGTAATGTTTAGTTTTGTTAAGAATAATAAATTTGGAATAATCAAAGCTATTTTTGTAGTGGTGTTGTACTGAACTGTCATACTGACAATAAAGAACTTTCTATAATGTTTGGATCTTTTAATTAACAGTGATACAGGCTGGATGTCGTTTAAAACTTACAGTTTCTTTTTCCTACCGGACTTTTTTTGTAGCCTGAGTCTCCAAGCATCCAGGGAGTGTCAGAGCAAAGAGAAGCTGCTGGAACAAGGGTTTCGCTCATCCTTCAGAGAGTTTCAGCAGTGGCTGGTCAACGCAAAGATCAACACGGCCAAGTGTTTCGATGTTCCTCAAAATGTCCATGAGGCGTCATCCAGCCTGCAGAAGATTCAGGTACAGCAAATAAAGTCAAATGTCATTCAGGCACATATACAGCCAGAAATACCATTGTTGTTGCAACTGAGGGCACAGACACAATGTAATTTCTGTTAGTCAGTGTGTTTTCACTACAGAATTTAAGTGTATGACATGACAGGACATACTACATGTTTTGGTTACCTTCTTATCTCATCTCTTCTTGTCTCTTCAGGAGTTTCTTGGTGACAGAGAACAAGGTCAGTCGAAGCTGAGCGCTGTGGTTGCGAACGGTGAGCTTGTCTCTAGTATCGCAGCTAAAGACAAAGTTGATGCAGTTCGGGCTAAAATGAACACTGCAAGAGAGGACTGGAAAAATATGATGTCCAACCTGCACAACAGAGAGACCAGTCTGCAAGTAAGCATCTTATGTCTCTGCTCAACAATCTGAGACATTATGAAAAATGTTTTGATACGTTTTAAGCCAAGAGCATCTTAACAGTCTGTGTATATTATCTTGTGTTTCAGAACCTTCTGTCTCAGATGAAAGATTTTGAGGCGAGTGCGGAGCCTCTTCAGGAGTGCCTGAACGTCACAGAGCTGGCTGTGCAGGAGAGCAGCACCAGGCTTCACGACCTCACAGCCAAGAAGCAAGAGCTTCACAAGCTACAGGTACCAAAGTCCACCGAACCTGGAACACCCATCGAGACCACTCATCTTCAAGTGCAGCCACCGCTCAGCCCTCGAGCTCAGCCTGACGATTCGTGTAATTTTTAGAAACTCTACATTCTTGCTATGTAACAGTGTTTTAACATTGCTGCAATCATAGCGCCGCCAACAGCTTATGCTAACTGCCATTTGCTTACTTTTTGAAATACTGCCATCTTTCTTCTTTTTTTTTTGCTACTCTTACATGTGTTCTTAACAGTGTCTGTCATTTATATGCATACTTGCTTAATTTCTAAAAGAATTTCTTATTGAATCTATTATTTGTTTAAAACTGTCTGTCAGATGTTTCCAGAGGTCTTGGTTGCACGTCATAAACCACAGAGATCTTTAACAACAGTAACGTCGAACCAAATATCTCATTTGCTTTACTTTTTTTGCCATGTTGCCATCTCTAACCACTCGGCCTGTGTCTGAATTTAACTGTCTTATATCTGTGTCAGCTTGCATGCCTCTTTGATAACCTGCTTGTGCTCTTCCAGTCTGTGCTTGAGGAGTTAGCCTCTCACGAGATTCAGCTGAACAGGCTGAAAGAGAAGGCCCAGCTGCTGTGGGATGAACACGCGGCCGGCAAGGGTTTTGTGCACCGTGTGTCGCAGCTCTCTGCTCAGTACCTAGCTTTAACCAACCTGACCAAGGTACAGTAATGCCTACCAATCTGCCTGTTCACTGGGGCTTTTCTTGGGGTAGAGCTGGAGAGGAGGCAGAGGCACTAGACTGGATCGAGCTCTGACCTGATATTATTTTACAGATGATAAACAGTGAAGGTACTAACTCGCCATAATTTAACACTAATGTCTGGAAGTCTTGTACGTTGGATATGGAATGTTTCCTTTATTTCTTTTGTACTAAATCTTTATTGGTCTTCAAAGAATCTGCATGTGTAATTATTATGAGCCTACTGTGGATTCAGTTTTTAAAACCCACTGTTATAATGTTTTAATTGTGTCCCATCTGGTGGCTGTGCAGGAGAAAGCATCACGAATCGACCGAATAGTCACTGAGCACCAGCTGTTCTCCCAAGGACTGAAGGAGCTGCAGAACTGGGTGGCTGACACCAGCCACATGCTGCAGACTTACTGCGGCCCCACCGCCGACAAAAATGTTCTCGATAGCAGGATGATCAAGCTGGAGGTATGAAAAGTCACTGCTATTTATCTGATTTAAATATTTCTTGGATTACAACTGATAAGAGTGTGAAAATGCACATCTGTGTTTGTTCGACAGGCTTTGCTAACCGCTCGTCAGGAGAAGGAAATCCAGCTGAAGATGCTGATCACAAGAGGAGAGTCGGTTCAGAGAAACACCTCCGCTGAAGGAGTTCCCGCAGTCCAGAAACAAATTCAGGAGCTTAAAGATTCCTGGGATGCCCTGCTCTCTGCCTCAATCCAGTGCAAAAGGTAAGCTCTCCACCACAAAAATGGGTTTTTAAATGGCCTTTTGGTGAAAATAAGTGTTTCCCCAGACTGTTTACTACACAAATTTGTCTTTTATTGCTGCTATTCCTTTAAGCACTGCTTCAATTTCTGACTTTATTGTACTATTTAAAATTTACAGTCAGCTTGAGGGTTCACTGTCTCAGTGGACCAGTTACCAGGAGGATGTGCGCCAGTTTGTCACATGGGTGGAGCGTGTGGAGGAGAGTCTTGACCCCACCGATAAACAGTGTCCAGAGATGAGAGACAAAACTGCTAATCTGAGCAAAGCCAAGGTACTGCTGTCCTCTTATTGAAACCATATACTATTAAGGTGTTTAAATAATTTAGTTAGGTTGGCCTACAAATCAAGAATAAGTTGTGAGTTCAGCATGATTTCAGTGTTTGAAGTCACATGGGCCTTTTAACCACAACAGGAATAAATGCAAGTATGTGGTTGATTGATGATGTAATCCCCTCGTTTGCTGTTTCAGTTGCTGTATGAGGAAGTGCTAAGCCACAGCACCCTGCTGGACACCATCACTGCAAAGAGTGTCAGTATAGCTGAGAACTTTGTCACACAACTGGAGCTCCAAGATCTGCAAGAGCGCTATAACACTATCAAAGACAACGCCATGGTAATGAAAGCAGAAGATGCACAGTGCTTAACTGTGAACCTTATTTTAAGTACATTAAAGCTTTAGTATTAGATATAGTTTTTTAATTGTGCAGCTGTTTTAAAAGTTACAAAAAGATATACTGATATTTACAAACACAAGAAGTGCCTAACAAATGTAGCCCTAGGAGCTGTTATATAATAACTTCTATGCTAATCATTCATTGTCATTTCTTTACTTTATTTTTCAAATTCACAAGCATAAAAGCAAAGAAAGGGCTTTAATCTCCTAAATACAGTTTGTGTAAAAATATTTTAAAAATATGTAAAAATAAATGGAACCAAGGAAAGCGGAATATCAACAAAGACACTGTCACAGACAAGTAAGAATAAAATCTCTTTTACATTTTGATACTAAAATATATTCTTCATTGTTTTCCTCAGAGGGCAGTAGGCAAAGCAGAGGAGCTGGTGAAAGCCCATCAGGAGTATCAGCGAGGCCTTCATGCATTTGAGGACTGGTTGGAACAAGAACAAGAGAAACTTGGCTGCTACACCCAACTGGAGGGTGATGTCGATATGCTGGAGGAGACTCTGCAAAAGCTGCAGGTGTGAAAATTCTCAGTTCGGAAGTTTTTTTTACAGTGTAAATGGTGTGAACAGCGTGTGAAATGCTTTTACTCCAACAACTACTACTACTACTACTACTACTACTACTACTACTGCGGCTTCTTAGTCAGAAGTTGTATTCAGTTGATACATTATCTTAAAGTTCAGAGAGCTCATATTGCTCACATACATCTGTGTAACTACAGGAGCTGCAGCTGCACTGCACAGAGGGCCAGGCTTTGCTTAACACCCTGCTGGTCACTCGAGAGCTGGTTATTCCCTGGGGTCTGCCTCAGATCGAAGACCGAGCACTGGAGACCCTGCAGCAGGAGTGGAGGTTGTACCAGGCCCGGCTGGCTGACACCCGGGCTCAGCTCAACAGCGCTCTGGCCAAACTGCGGCAGATGGAGCAGAAGTTTCAGCGTCTCGACAGCTGGCTCAAGGGCATGGAGACCAAAGCACAACTGCGTAGCCACCGGCGATCTGACCGCGCAACCAAAGATGCTCAACTCCAACTAATAAAGGTTGGTGTTACATGCACAGAAGCTATGCTATGAACAGTTTTACAGGCTTAATACAGTCTCATTGCTGTTTCATTGTTGAAAACAATACTATTGGTCACTTCAGTCCCATCAGAAACGAAACAAGAATCTTGCAGCAAGTTAATTTGGAAGCAGTTGTGATTTTGACACATTGAGAATTTTAGTGTGAATATGTTGGCATTTAATCGAGTATTTTTAAGACATCTCCAATGGTCCTTGTGTAATTAGAGCTGGCAGGAGGAAGTGCTGGTTTATCAAGAGGAGATGGAGGGCCTCAGTCTCTTGGCTCAGCAGGTTCTGGATGAGACCCACATTAGCAGTCGGATCACTACCAGAGCCACTAAGATAACAGCTCGCTATCACGTCCTACTTCTGCATTTACTGGTAACGTCTTTTTTCTTTAACACAGCACACTGAATCACAGTAACACAGAGATGAGAATGTCATGCATGCATAGACAGAAAAAACATGTATTTGTACTTCAGTACATGCTTGATAATATTCTTTGGATGCTTGAGTTTTTAAAATCCTCTAAAACATGAAAAGACTAGCTAGAGTTCTTTTTAAATTTTTAAAATCTTTAATGTAAATACATTTTTTACTTGTAATTGGAAAGATGTCATCAGTTCAGTTACAAAAAATAGTCGTCTCCCATTACAACGTTTTCCTCCACTTTCTTTACATTCCAGGAGACGATCAAACAGCTGCAGGAGGAGGTGTCTTGCATTGAAGAGGCACAGTGTGTGTTCAGCACCTTCTCAGACTGGCTCAGCACAGCTCAGAATAACTTCAGCACTGTGGCTATTAGTGTCGATGCAGTTGACCGCTTTGCAATGGAGAGGAAGATGAAAAAACTTGAGGTAAACTCTGTAACAAAGAGCACATTCACTCTGCATATATATTATCTGATCTGTAAAGACTAAATATAATACTGGACCTCTGAATCTAACTTTCTAAGATATTTGTTATCTGTGAAAATGTCAACACTTAAAGTAACAAAATGAACCTCTCAGGCTCTTCAGGCTGACATGGAACAGGGTCACATTTACCTGAAGACCATGAGGGAGAAGACAGAGCGAGCCATGGCTTTCTTAGAGGAGCCGGAAGCAGAGCAGCTGAAGGAGGAGGTGGACACTCGTCTCCTCCAATTAAAGGAGTTGATGGAAGCTCTGCGCACAGAGCACAGCTCCCTCGAGAAGTGTATCTTGCTCTCTAAAGACTTCATGGATAAATACAAGACCCAGGCCCAGTGGTTGATGGAGACCAAGAACCTTTTAGCATCCAGTGTGGAGCCTAAAGCCGAACTCTACCAGAAGAAGGCTCAGCTGGCAAAGTACAAGGTAACTTGACATTAGTTTATTTTTTTGCTCTTAGAAATAGTGAAACTAGAGCAAGAATACTAACTGACTGCATGTGCAATGTTTTGCCTATTTTTCATGTATGCAGACCATCCAGCAGACGGTGCAGTCTCATGAATCAGCAGTGAAATCCGTTTTCGAGAAAGGAGAAGCCCTGCTCGACATAGTCCATGACACCACCATCAGTGACAACATGAAAAAGATGCAGGCTGACTACCAAGATCTCTGCTTAGCAGCTAAGGTATGAGCATCAATATGCTGGATGTTTGGATGTTGGATGTTTAGTTACAATCTGAATTGAGTCCAAAACAAGTTATTTAAGTTAGTGTTTATGTATTTTGTACAGGAAACACACTGACACCTGGTATACATTTTTGGTAATGAATGATTTCATGTCATGCAGCTACATGAATCTCTAATTTTTATCCGTGTGTCGTGTTTCAGACGCAGGTCCAGAATCTGGTGGAGTGGGTGAAGGAGCATGAGGATTACAACAGTGAACTGCAAGAGGTTGAGAAGTGGCTGTTACAGATGAGCAGTAGACTGGTCACCTCAGACTCCATGCAGACCAGCGGCATGGAGATGGCCACTCAGCAGCTGGCCCGACACAAGGTGACCTTTACCGTCCTTCCCTACATAAAAAACATCACAATTTGTAGTATAGTTTTGCAGAGTACAGTTTTTATTACTTCTAAATACTCCTATTTTACTTTTAGTAATCTTTATTTTGAAATGGTTGACTTGTCTACATTAGGCAGTAATGGAGGAGATAGCAAGTTTTGAGGAGCGTCTCACCAGCTTGAAGCGGAAGGGAGAGGATCTGGTAGCCAGCTGCACAGACCAGGTTCAAGCCAAGATCAGTCAGCAAGTCCAAGCTCACCAACAGGGAACCAGAGACAGTTACTCTGCCATCTGCAGCACTGCCCAGCGTGTGAGTTCATCATCTTTCTGTTTGCTAAGCAACCTCCAACCTAATTTCGTGATAGAAAGTTAGTTAAGGTCTCACCAAACCTTGTTCCACAGGTGTATCAGAGTCTGGACCGGGAGCTGCAGAAACACGTGAACCATCAGGACACTCTGCAGCAGTGTCAAACCTGGCTCACCACAGTGCAGGAAGAGCTTCAGCTGAACGATCAGGGACCATCTGGTCTGCAGGAAGCACTGAAACAGGTAACTGGCAGAGTTCATTTTACTCTCTCATAGAACGAAATGATGGCTCTAAGTTATTTCTCTGTAATTTATGTTGATACATTTCTTATTCACTTGCAGGTGAAGCACTACAGGGCTCTTCAGGAGCAGGCCAGCACTTACCTGGATCTGGTTTGTTCTGTGTGCGACCTGTCTGATGACGCTGTGAGAGTGGCAGCTGCTCAGGTCCAGCAGGTTAAACTCACGGTCAGTTATTTATCACCTGCTTGTCTGTTTCACAGCAAAAAAAGACTAATTTTATCAATCAAGAATGATTAGAATACCATGAAACAACTCATAGACTGACTGATTTTAATAACATGAAAGAAACCTGTATGAAATACTATATGGGAGTCATACAGTCCAACAAATGCTGGATGAGATCTATTACAATCAATACATGTTAACAACTGTTCTGTGTATATTTGCAGATAGAGGAAAGGATGGCAAGTGCACAGGAGCTTTCAGAGGGCTGGAGGGAGATCAAGGAACAGAAGCAGGAGCTGACCAGTCTGTTCCAGGATATGGAGCAGCAGCTCCTCAGCTTCTCCAGAAGGCCTGCAGAGTTGGAGACCAAGATAGCTCAGAACATGCTGTCACAAGCCAAAGTAAGGAGCAGTATCATAACCACTGAACCCTTGTCAAGGCGCAGATAGTGGAAATTTCTTTTGTATGTTTATTAAAATGAATACACACTGTATTTCTTTTTACAGTGAGTCTAAACATTCTGTTTATTTATTATCAAATCCAGCAGTCTGGCTTGGGTTGAAAGAGGGATTAAAGAGAGATCTGCTTACTGTTTGGGTGTTTTCCGGGTAACTGTTCAGTGTGTTGCTCGTCCCACAGGAATGCAGCCAGCAACTGCAGTCCAAACAGAGTATCCTAACTAAGATGACAGAGACTGTGAGCAGATTGACTGGAGGCCAGGACTCTCCAGAACATGCAGAGCTTGACCGTCTGAGCCACTCCTGGCTCGAGCTCTGTCACCAGGCCAACAAGCTGCAGAGTCAGAGAGAGGAGGATCTGCAGAGGTCTAAAGAATACCATGACTGTATCACTGCAGTGGAGGCGCTGTTTGAACAGGTGTCCAAAGAGTGGGACAATCTGGCCAGGTTTGTTTGTACATAAACTATACATTAAATAGTGACATCTCATACTGCTGCCCTCTGTTACCTGTTATCTCCTTACAGCAGCGGCAGCAGCAGCAGCAGAGTCTTATTGTTTTTACAGGAAAAATGACATTTGTGCTGTTTTTTCTTTGTTTTTGCTGTAATTTCACCTCTAATTTTTCATGGATCATGAATAGAGGACCTCCACTGTTCGTTCGTCATTACATAAATCTGAGCTCAAATCAATCACTCATACTATATTTGTAACTAATTTTTAAAAAATATAGAAGTTTTATTTCAGTTTTTTAGATGAAAAGATGTTATCATTACATTGTGATTTCCCCCAAACAACACTGTGTAACTCTCTTTTGAAATTTGATGTTACAGAACGGATGCTGAAAGTTCTTCTCAGCATTTGGAGGCGTTGCGGAAGCTTGCAGTAACTCTGGAAGAACAAAAAGGCACCCTTGAAGACCTCAAGGAACAGAAACAAAAGGTCATCCAGCATTTGAACCTGGATGACAAGGAGCTGGTGAAAGAGCAGATCAGTCACTTTGAGCAACGATGGTCTCAGATGCAAAACCTTATTGAGAGAAAAATCCAGGACTCAGTTGTGACACTGGAGGACATGGGCCAGGTGGAGGCCCGTCTGAGGGAGGCTCGGGACTGGGCGGAGGAGCAGCAGCCGGCCCTGTCTGAGGCCATGAAGATGAGTCCTCCTCCAGAGCTGGCTCAGAGCTTCCTGTTCGACCATCTGAGCATATGCAGCGAGCTGGAAGCCAAGCAGCTCCTGTTGGCTCAGGCTATGGCCGACGCTGACAGGGTGCTGGCCCGGCTGGGCCTCAGCGAACGACAACGTCTGCAGCAACTTATCACAGACACTCAATCTGAGGTGGAATCTCTGAGTGAGAAGGTTGTGCAGCGCAGAAAACACCTCAGCAAGGCTTTTACAGAGCGAACACAGTTCCTGTTGGCTGTGAATCAGTCTATTTCCTGGGTTCAGCAGAATGAGAAGAAGACCCAGTCAGAGGAGTACATTGCTCTGTTACCTGATGACCTTGCTAAGCAGGTCAGAACCTGCAGGAACATCCAAAGCAGTCTGAAAGCCTATCAGAGCGAGCTGACCTCCCTGTGGTCTCAGGGGAGGGACCTGATGAGAGATGCCAGCGAGGAGGAGAGGAACGAGATCCTCACAAAGTTGCAGGAGTTGCAAAACATCTTTGACAAAACGTTACATCGGTGTGGCCAGAAACTGCAGGAGCTTGAAAAAGTGTTTGTTTCCAGGAAGTATTTTAAGACTGATTTAGAGAAAATATGCCTCTGGATTAAACAAGCCGACATCGTCACATTTCCTGAAATCAATCTGATGGTCGGAGATGCTGAATTGGAAGCTCAGCTGCTGAAGTACCAACACATAATCGAGCAGGCAATTGAATATGAGAATCTTCTCCTAATTGTGCAAAGAGCTGGCCAAGAAATATTGCCCAGTCTGAATGAAGTGGACCACTGCTATTTAGATGAGAAACTCAACACCCTCCCCCAGCAGTATAATAGCATATTAGCACTAGCCAAAGAAAAACAGGAGAAAATCCAGCAGGCCATTCTGACGAGGAACGAGTACACTTCTTTCATAGATGTCACCCATAAAGCGCTGAAAGAGCTTGAGGAACAGTTCAATAATCTTGGCACACAGCCTGTGGGGCTGCAAACAGAAGAGGTCGTCAGCTTGCAGAGTGATTACAAAGCGATCCAGGCAGATCTGAGCAACCTGGGTCTAGCTGTGAGTGAGCTGAACCAGAAGAAAGAGGGATTTCGTAGCACCGGTCAACCGTGGCGCCCAGAGGAAATGACCCAGCTCGTCAGCCTGTACAACGGCTTGAAGAGGCTGATTGAACAGAAAGTGGAGCATCTTGATGAAACTTTGGAGTCGTTTGAGGACCACAAGGCCATGGCTCTGCAGGTTGACTCTGAGTTAAAGGCCACGAAAGAGCAGCTGGTGAAAGTCAGTGCGGAGACGCAGTCAGCTGAGGAGAGGCTGAAGAACTACCACGCTCTAGCAGGGAGTCTCCAGAGCGCCAACTCTCACCTGTCCAGGCTCATGGAGCAGATGGACACTCTTGCACCCCGTGTGGACCAAGCAGCCCATGATGCCTCCAAAGAGCAAGTGGTTCTGTGGCAAGAGGAGCTTCGATCTTTGCAGGCTGCTGTTGGGGAGCTGATTGAAGAGTGTGAGAACAGGTTCGTCCAGAGTAAAGACTTCGAGACAGAGATGAAAAGGACGTTGGACTGGCTGCAGCAGGTCAGAGATGAACTGGGCTGTGCCGTGATTGTCGACGTGAGGGTGGAGAAGGTGCAGGAGGAGGTCAGAAAGCAGCAAATCATGCAGGAGGAAGTTCAGTCCCGACTGAGAATAGTGGCTGCTCTCAGCAGCAGGGAGAAACAAAAATATGACAGCGCCAACGAGCTCGTCCCAGTTCATGTCGATACGAGCCTCGAAGAAATGGCAAAGCTGCAGGCAGACGTTCAGAAAGCACTGAGCTCCAAACAGGTGGGGCAATATTACACTCAATACCATATGAAACTATAAAAATTATTGTATAAATGAAGACTTTATTGCTATATTTAGTCATTTGATTTGAAGTGTCAGAACAATCACATTCAGAAAACATGTTTATTTAGAGGATAATTCATCTTTCATCACATAAAGATCATTGTGTATCATTGTATCGCCTTTGTGTGAAGATTACCTTGGAGGACGCTCTGGTGTTGTGCCAGAAGTACCACTTCAGGATGCAGTCGGCCTGTGAATGGCTGGAGGATGCCGTGTCCTTCCTGCAGCAAGCCAGCCAGGGTGTGGACGTGGAGAACTATGAGGAGTGTCTGCGGCAGCAGGTGGACATCATGGCCACAGAGCAGGAGTTCCTCATCCACCTGGAGGAGCTGCAGGCCCTGTTACCTCAGCTGGAGAACCTGGTCAACCCCACAGCTAAAGAGCAGCTCCGAGTGAGCGTGGAGTCAGCGAAGCAGAGAGGCGTGGAGGTTCGAGATCAGCTCCAGTGTCACCAGGATGTCCTTCACAGGTATTGAAAACACAATGAGTAACCTTGCTTGTGAGACATATATTGGTAATACTGTAGTTTTGTTAATTTTGGCATTTTACCCTCTAACATGTCTTGTTTTTCTTAGCTGTGTGGCTCAGTGGAAGTCCTACCAGGAGGCAAGGCAGACCGTCATTGAGCTCATGAATGAGGCTGAGAAGAAGCTGACTGAATTTTCTACTGCAAAGGCAGCAACAGGCCAGGAAGCTGAAGATAAGTTGTGCAGTCATCGGGTACGAGAGGCTAAAAAAAAGTCATTTTTAATAGAAAAAGAAAGAGTGCTCTAATGAATGTTGTGCGCTTAAATTATTCATTATCTCTTCTTTTTTTTCAGTCTCTTGTCTCACTGGTAAATGGCTTCCAAGAGAAGCTGAGTGGTTTGGAGGAGCAGGCTGCCCAGCTGGAGCTGGTGGGAAGCGATGCCAGCAAGGCCACCATCAGTCGCTCCATGACCACTGTGTGGCAGCGCTGGACACGACTGCGCAGTGTGGCACGAGGACAGGAGAGCGTCCTTGAAGACACAGCACAGGAATGGAGGACGTTCAGAGAGAAGGTACATAAACTGACAGGGTAAAATCAATGTTTCATATTTAATTGAAAATATAATTTCTGAACTTTATAATCATTCTCTACAGATGGTGAAGGTGAGAGGAGTCTCTGATGAGCTCCAAAGCCGCTTCCCTGACAGCGCCGTGGAGAAGGCCTCCAAAGCCACTCTGCAGTCCCTGTTGGACCAGCATGACTTACTGAGCCAAGACCTGGAGAGAGAGCTCTCCTCCCTCACGCTGCTGCGCCAGTACGCTCTCAGCCTGCTGCACGATGTGGAAGTGCCTTCACCGACAAACGAGCAGGATGAGCTGCCCAGCCTGAAGGAGATCCGAGCTGTGCAGGACCAGATGGAAAGGTAGTGAGAAGATAAACCTGCAAGACAGATTTAAGTTTTCAGTTAAAAGTAAATTGTTTCATTATGTAGTTTATAACATCTTCTACTGTTGCAGATTAAATTCTATCATTCAGAATTTAGGTAGATTAATTTTCCTTTTTGCCTCCAGCCTTTTGACTCAGTCAAGAACCAAGAGGGCTCAAACTGCTCAGGAACTGAGGGACAGAGAGGAAGTGGAGAAGGAACTTAGTGTTGTAAAAGCCTGGATTCAAGAGACCAGGGAGCTTCTTCTCAATCCCACACCAGACATTGATTCTCTGCTGCAGGAGCTTGAGGTGCAATCAATATTTAGAACAGGAAATTTAACCTGTCAAATTTTTCATTTAAAACGTTGATATTTGAATACTATTATTTCGTAGACAGGTTACATGGGTCCTTCTTTTTTTAGGTTGTACATGGAGACGTGATCACTTATCGTCAGAATGTGGATAAATTAGCAGAGCAGCAACAGAGCAAGTACCTGGACCTCTACACTATTCTGCCCTCCGAAATCTCCATGCAGCTGGCTGAGGTCTCACTTGCACTGGGTGCCATTGAAGATCAGGTACGGCCACATTTAGAAAAGCCTTCAATGTAAATGAGTCTTTAATTGGCCTATATAAATTTTAAATGCTCTTATTGATTAGCGTTTTTCAACTCTGCAAGCAAACACCTGAAGAATTTAGTATTTGTTGACATTTTATATTTTCTAGGTTCTTTCGAAAGAGCGAGAAATTCAGAAAACCAGAGAAATTAAAGAGAACTTCAGCTCAAGAATCCATGACATCTCTGAGAAGCTCAAAGCAATCTCAGCTAAATTCAAAGAAAAATCTCCTGATGTCGATCATGCCAAAGAAGAGGTCAAGGTGAGTCAACTTTTTTTGCTTTGTCTTACTGTGAATGTGCAGTTCATACATCTCAAAACTTACAAATTGTAAATTTTTACTATCATTTTAGGCTGTTTGATGTTGTCAAGAAATACAAGTTATTCACCTCTCATTTCTTTGTCTCAGAGTCTGGCTGAGGACCTGGACTGTTGTGGTCGAACCCTCGCAGAACTTGACGCTGCTGTGCAAGAGTTTGGCCGTAGGAACCCCCTGCTGGCCAAACAGCTCGGTGACGCCATCAGCAAACTGTCAGAGATGCATCACCACACAACACGGCTCGCAGACTGCAGGAACAACTGGCTTAAAAAGGTCGGCTTTTTCGGGTCTCCTATACAGAACACAGCTGCTGTGTTCATACAAATACTTTTTTCTTTTATAAAGTTGAATCATTTTAACACAGTCATGTCTCCCCCTTTTTTTTGTTCAACAGGCTGTCTGCTATTTGGATGAATATAATGAGATGCTGGACTTTATTGTGAGGTGGTCAGAGAAAGCCAAAAGCCTGCTGAGGGCAAACATCATCTGGAACTCCTCTGTTCATCTGCAGGAGCAGATACGAATGTACCAGGTACGTCTTCATGGAGGCACCCTAAAGGGTTATATAATAATATTTAACTACAAACATTTTGGCATCATATTAATGAAAGAAGGGAAAATTGGTTGAACTTGATTTAAGATGGATTCATGCTTATCTAACCAAAGTTTACAGACACATCAAATTTGTTAAAGGCACATGTTGCAGGGAATTAACAGTCTCTGTGCAGAAGGAGAACATACCACACATGCTTTTTCATTCACTGCCTCGTTGCCCTGTGCTCAGGCCGTCCTCCGTGAGTCTCGGGAGCTCCATGGCGACCTGGAGTCAATGGCGGAAAAAGTGGAGCTTCTGTCTGAAGTGCTGCAGGTCGAGTCCATGAGCCAGCAGGTTTGTGAACTCAGTCGACACACTGAGGAGCTTCAACAAAGCATCAAGATACGGCTGCAGAGCTTGGAGGATGCAAATAAGGTACGGAGCAAAAAGGCTTTCTATTTGATGTGTTTGTAACATTTATGGATGCCTTTTTTTATATATTTTACCAATAAAATTACTATTTAAATAGTACTAAGTGTAGCTCACACCTAAATATACTTTGTAACTGACTCGTGTGTGATATTTCTTCAGAGTATGGAGGCCCTGGAGTATGAAGTTAAGGCTCTACATGTTGCTCTGGAGCAGGTACAAGCCACACTGACCTCACCAGAGCTCACACGCCAGAGTCTCAAAGAACAGCTGGCTCAGAGACAGGTATCCACACCACGTTGAAATAACTTGTCATATAACCTTCATTCTCTCTTTGAGCACCTTGGATTCTTGCCTTGCACATTGCAGATTGATAGCTGATTGAAACCATGTAAACTTTGCCTGTTTTTGCAGCGTCTGTTGGCTGATATGGAGGGCTTCAAGCAGCAGGTGCAGGCGGTGCAGCTGTGTCAGAGTGCTCTTCAGGTCCCAGAGGAGGTGATGCCCAACCTTGCCATCTGTCGCACAGCGCTGCGTCTGCAGCAAGAAGCCAGTCAGCTGCAGCATGTGGCCATTCAGCAATGCAACATCCTACAGGTACAACAGGGGGCAGTATTGTCCTAGATCCTGCTTTATGGGACTCAATATTACACAATATAGAATGCAGGGATGTCTGTCGAGTCATTTTTATTATTATTATTAATCATTATGCTGCTAAGTACACAAAATTTAGGATGCTTTTTTAGGCTGTAAGTAAAGAAAATCAGTGCACAAAAAGATGTTAAAGTCTTCTGACAAAAATTTCAAGCATTCTCTTTTTAAGTGCTGAAATAAAATGTAGGTTTTAGCTGTTTATGTAACAGTTACAAAGCCATTTCTTTTTTTCTTTTTTTTAGGAGGCAGTGGTGCAATACGAGCAATATGAACAGGAAGTGAGAGACCTCCAGGGGCTGATAGAGGAGGCACACCGTGTCATTCAGGACAGACCGATCCCTGCAAGCAACATCCAGGAGCTGCAGGCCCAGATCCTTCACCATGAAGTACAATGCAATTATTTTCTCATTTGACCCACCTTTCCTGTAGAGGGAAGGAAGAAACTAAGGGGAAATACCACAGAACAGGTCATCAGTGTAATACAGACATAAAAAATGAAGTGCCATATGTTTAAAGGTATCAAGAAATTTGGGGAAAATCCCCCCCAGAAAAAACAGACGAACAAGAACTAAACATGTGAATGAACACCGAAAGAATGAGGCATGAAATTGAGTTTAAGAGGCAGTCATGCTAAATGCAGATCCACTGCACTGTAACGTTAGATTTCTTCGCAATTGTTTTTCTTCTGATGTCATTCTCTGTACTTCCTCATAGCTGCTTGATAACTTGTGAATTTTGTATTTTGTGAAACAGGAACTGGCTCAGAAGATCAAAGGTTACCAGGAGCAGATCGCCTCATTAAACTCAAAATGTAAGATGCTGGCGGTGAAGGCCAAGCATGCCACCATGCTTCTGACAGTGAGTGATGTGGAGGGGCTGCCCGAGGGGCTGCAGGAGATGGATGAGGAGAAAACCAAGAAATCTTCAGCACAAGCTGTCATGGTGAGAGGTTATAATCCACCACGTACAACACGGCGTTGCTGACGAAGCTGTGTGCATCTTTGGCGATGGCATTTCCTTATTAACACACCTCTTGACCTCCTGACTCACTCTGCTGTTTCTGGCTTTAGCTTAAAGATTTCTAAAGATTTTTATTCCTCTCATTTTTATTTATTAAACCTTTCAGCTTGCTTTCATTATATAATATGTGTTTTTGTAAGGTGCATTGTTCCACTTTTTCTTAAAAAAAAAACAAAACACATAGGTTATGATTAACCTTTCCCAATCCACCTCGCATGTCTGCTCTTCTGTTATGTTTCTTGCATGGCGTGTCAGATGACGGCTGGCCGCTGTCATACCCTCCTGTCTCCTGTAACTGAGGAGTCTGGGGAGGAGGGCACTAACAGTGAGGTCTCTTCTCCTCCTGTCTGTCGCTCTCCTTCTCCCATCACTCACACTGAAGCCACTGTAACAAAGGTATCTACCTTCTCTCTTTCACTGTCATTCTGCTCCTTTCGGAAAAATTGCACATACTTGTGGAATTTGTTGTTTCTTTCTTGTCCGTAAACTTTCCTCTTTAATAATCTTTCTCTGATTTTTCTGTAATCTTTGATGTGTTTAGTGTCTTGTTAAATAAAACACTCTCAATTAATAAATGCAACTATCAGTAAAAGGACAGAAAAAAACTTTGGTGAGGAATAACCTAGTATATTTCTCCTGCATCTTAAAATTCATCATAACTAGTGATAAATTTAGGGCTTTATTGATGTATTTCCATCTTTTTAACCAGTTATTTTAACTGCTGATGTGACTGTTTGAATGTTTTTTTAGATGGGAAGAGGAACACTCACAAGAGCTCCAATCCAAGAACTTTATGATCCAGCATTTGAGTCTGTGGCCAACTTAGATGACCTGCAGCGCTCATGGGAGACATTAAAAAATGTGGTAGGTGAATAATACAAGATAACAGCTTAGTGGTTCATTCATCGTCAGTGATTTTTATCATGTTTTCAGGCTGAAAACTTTAACATGGTCCTGTTGATCCTCCTACAGATCAGTGAGAAACAAAGGTCTCTGTATGAAGCTCTAGAAAAGCAACAGCATTACCAGGGTTCACTTCAGTCAATCTCCTCTAAAATGGAGGCTCTGGAGGCCAAACTGAGTGAGCCTGTGGAGGCAGACAAAAGCCCAGATAGTCACATTAAGGCACATGAGGTGAGTCATTAAAATACAATAAAGCTGTTGAGCAGAGAAAAAGCTTTTACACTGACAGGGTCTGAAGCTGTCATACTTGTAAAATAATGTTAGAACTTTCAAAATGAGATTCGCTCAAAGCTAGTTTTGTTGCATTCTTTTGCATATATGATTCTGAAAGTAAAATATTATCTGTTATAACATTATATCACTGTTCCATTAGCTTAAACCAAAGCTTGGATTAAATAAGGAATGATTTCTCTGTCTCTAATTTCTAATTCTGATGTCATGAAAAGTTTGAAGTCAGTATACGCTGTCGTCCTCTCCAGGGTCTGATAGAAGAGATTCAGAGTGTGCAGGAGGACATCAACAGGCTGCAGATGAGCTTCACGGAGGATCTGGCCTTAAACGCCGTGGACTCAGACATGGCTGACCAACTCGCCATGCAGTCGTCCCTGGCTGTGTTAGCTGAGAGGATGGCCACCATCCACATGAAGGCCACGGGGAAACAGCAGATTTTGGAGGTAGTTTTGGTGCAGATTGTGGAATACATTCTCACTGGATTACTAACGTGGTAAATAGTGAAGTAAAATGTGCTTTATTCTGCCTTAGGAGCGTGTTAGTGACCGTCTGGAGGGTCAGCGTCAGGAACAGGCCATAC
The DNA here is from genome assembly GCA_029814665.1 of Acanthurus lineatus. Lineage (NCBI taxonomy): Eukaryota > Metazoa > Chordata > Actinopteri > Acanthuriformes > Acanthuridae > Acanthurus > Acanthurus lineatus. The sequence goes on along the minus strand of JAPZDV010000007.1, from coordinate 4,292,157 downwards.
AGCTCTATCACACCCAGGCAGATGAACTGGACCAGTGGCTGATCAGAGAGCGCAGCGTTGTAACCTCCATCCTTGAATCTAAACCTCTAGATGAGACAGACATGGAGGATCAGCTTGCTGAATGTCAGGTAAGAGCTCCCCCTGCTGCCCATTCAGAACACTGCATGTATTCATATTAATTGGGATTATTACTTCAGAATTTAAATACATTTTCGAATGTGCGGTCTCTTAAAAATATGTCACATCAAGATGTGAGGAAGGAAAACACTGCATTCTAAGGTGTCATCTTCTAAGTTTTCCACAATTGTCTCAGCACACTAATGCGAACACAAATTTGCCAGTGGATTATTTACTCCATCCGTCTTATACTTAAATATTTTGTGTCCTTTATCACATGTGGATCATCCCATGGAGACCGAAGCCTTTCACTTAGTAAACAAGAGCATTAGCGGAACTGGAGGCGCGTTCAGATGGCTGGGCTCCTAAGCGATTGTAGCACCAGTCTTAAGCAGATTATGCAGATGGTCTGTGCGACAGGGGGCCTGTTAGCAGCGTAGGGCGGAGCAGTCAGGGGCTGTGGCTTTCAGACGATTAATAGATCCTGGTGCTGGGATTGGTGTTGGTGACAAAGCTGCTAGGATATCCAAGTAGGGGAATCCTAGAGAACGGTCGGGGTGAGGCGGAAGGGAGGGACAGTTGCTCTCTGCCTTAGAATAGCCTGATGAAGCTATGGATCACAGAGCTGTGACAACACTGTTAGAAAACAATTGTTTCTTCAAACATTTGAGCAGCACTCACTGATGGACATCAGAAACTGGTCTGGACTTAGAATGCTGATCTGCATGGAAGAATTACTTTTGAATCTGAACGTGAGCGTGAACGCTGCAGAGCATGGAGCATGAAGGATTAGCGGTAATATGTTGCACAGGAGGCGAGGCGGGAGAGTTGGGCCAAGGATGACAGCAGAGGGAGAGCTCTGCCTGTCCTGTGGCTTGGGGAAGCTTCTGTTGTAGGGGGTTCAGCAACACCTTGGCCCCCTCTGTTTGTCTGGAGGGTCTGTTGCTGTCAGCAGGGGGAGAGGAGCGGGACACCATGTTTGAGCTGGCTTCTCTCCTCCTGCTCCTGCAGAACATGCTGCTGGAGATTGAAGAGAAGGTGCTGGCCCTGTCAGAGCTGTCAGTGCACAGTGAGAACCTGCTGATGGAGGGCCGGACGGAGACGAGGGAGGAGGCCGAGCACTTGGCCAGGAAGCTGCGCACGTTGAAGGGCGGCCTGCTGGAGCTGCAGAGGATGCTACAAGACAAGCAGATTAACATCCAGGTGAGGGGGCTACCAGCTTAAATGCTGACATACACTTAAGTGTGTTCATGTGGTGTTGAACTTTTTACAACACCTCACAAATCTGGGTTCAGTTTCCCCTGTGTGGGATAAAACTGTTTTCACCATCATATGTGTCTTTTTCCCTCTAAATGTACCACAAAGAACAGGACGTGCGTACCTTTCCATTGGAGCATGATTCTACATCAGACTGACCCAAGTTTGAAGTTAATTTGTCATCAGCCCACAGGCTAAAAAAGATCAAAGACCTGTAAAGAGAATATTTAATGTTTGTCCCAAATCTCCATCCTATTTGCTTCAGCATTGCTTTAAAAAAACTTATGAATCAAAATTTTAGTACGGTGTTGGATGGTATAATTTCCTTGATAATCTGTGTTTCTTAAATGTTCTTAAACACATCGTCTGGTCCCACAGGGCTCTCTGCAGGAGCAGGAGGACAGTGAGTCAGACTCCAGCCTCTCTCAGAGTCCCAGTGTGCAGGACTGGCTGGCCCAGGCCCGGACCACACGCTCCCAGCAACACCAGGACAGTCTGCAGAGACAGAGGGTACATTTCACATACTGTTTGTTTTGTTGTTTTAGCATTCAAATCTCCTTGCAATGCATGGGTGGCACCAGATTACACATACTAAAACTGAAATATCCTTTATCAAATTATTTGTTGTATTTTTCATCATCACATAGTGCAACACTTTTGCAGTAGAAAGGCATATTTTTACAGTTATGCTAGTGAAAAATAAAATAGTATTACCCTCTTTACTAAATAAAATAAAGATACTGTATCTTACCTTCCCATGAAATTAATTTATTGCGTGATACAAAGTCTAAGTTAACTGTTTTACATGTTTGCTTTGCAGGAACTGGAGGAGCAGCTGGCAGAACAGAAAAAGTTGCTCCAGTCAGTTGCAAGCAGAGGAGAGGAGATCCTCATCCAGCAGGCCTCGCCGAGCAGCGCCAGGTATTTTACATACTACTGTACCCACACAGATATACACCTTAAACTCAAATCAAATAGTAGAACATTGAATTGAAGTGAAATTTGTTTCTGTCACTTTGCAGCACAACAGAGCCATTTTCACCAGCAGCTTTGGCTGAGAGGGAATCTCAGGCTGCTCGAGAGCAGATGAGGCAGAGGTGGGAGAGTCTGAGACTGGAGCTCAAAACTAAACTGCAGCTCCTGCAGAAAACTCTGGAACAAGACCACAAACAGCCGGTACAAACCTTATTCTGTTGTGAAAGTCAAATTGTTCTTATTATGTTTTAAAATTAGAGGATTCTTATTGACTGTTTTCTGGTTTTTTTGGTTTTTTTGGGGGTTTTTTTGCAGGTATATTCCAGAGCTTCTCGTGTGACCACAGCTGGACCGCTCTTCAAAGGAGAAACACATGCTGACAAATCCTCCCTGAAGACACTGTATGACAGCTTCAGACAAACAATAGAGGACATGACCACCCAGGTTTTTTTATTTCTGTAACATTTATCGCACATTGCAAGAATAAAAGAAGTTCAACATATGTCAAAAGAAATTTGCAACCCTCTTGTGTGTTCATAGCCCGGCAGTGGTGAAACACAGGTGCCGCAGATGGAGCAGCAGCTCTACTCAGCTGTGTCATCCACCTCTTCTTGGCTGGACAGTGTGGAGAACAACGTCTTCTCCGGCTCGGTGCTGCTGGCTGAAAATGCAGAGACGCAGCTTCAAAAGCAGGAGGTACAGTCAGGATTATTTGTCCAGCTTTTTTGATTTTTTACATAAAAACAGTAAATTATAGGAGTCTGGTATTACCTGTGCTTGTCAGTGGAAAATATTTTATCTCTACAAGAAGCTGATATTAGATACAGTACAGTATGTGGCTGGGCAACAGCAGCACGTAAATAAAGAGGTTTTATTTATCATTTAGATTTATTAATGGCTATAAAAGTTGTGTATTTTTTAAATCTTCCCTATCAATCTCTGCTTTCCCTCCAGACCTTAGAGAACGATGTGAGGCACGTCATAGAGGATGTAAAGCTCAGCCAGGCTCTGCTTGCTGGGTCTCCAGCGTTGAGGCAGGAGGAACGAGCGCTGCTGGAAGACAACCTGGACTGCCTGAAGGAGAGATTAGGGGCCTTGGGTTGTGCTCTGGGACAACGCTGTGATCACATGAGGACCAGAGCACATGAGCTCACTGCCTACCAGGTCTGCTGGATATTTTGTATTTGTCGCTGTCTTGGTGAAAGTTCACCATTAAACCAAAAGTCTGGCTAATACAATCACATATTCAGGGCTTATAACTGTTCAGCAAATGTTTCTCTCTATGATTTTAAACAATGTTTTTTTTTTTTAATTGAATTGAATTAAATTGTTCCCAGTTACAAAACATAAAAGATGAACATTTCTCTATAGTCGTATAAAGGATTTACAGTATTATATCTGTAACAAACTAACACAACTCAGTGTAATTGTTCTGTAAATGCTCTTTTGTCTAATACAGACTGAGCTGCAACTTCTCCAAACTGCTTTAATTGAGACCAAGTGCCAGATCCTTCAGGCCTTAGCTGGAGCCATGGACAGACCGGCGTCAAAACAGCTGGAGGTAATGTGCATACACACACACACATCAGAGAGGACAGAAATACTTTTGAATTTCATTTAATAACACTGTCATTGATCTCTCAGGTTATTGCGAGTGCTGAGGAGAGTCTGAAAGACTTTGAACAGAGGATCACAGAGCTCAAGACAAGAGGAGCAGCACTGCAGGCGGATCAGATATCAACAAACAAAATACTGAAGCTCCAGGTAATACACATCACTGACTGCTCTCACTAAAATGTGATCAGTCTGAAAGTGGTTCAATGCAGGTTTTTACCTATTTATAACATTAATAGTTCTCTGACAAGTATTAATGAAAATAAAACAGATTAAAGTTAAAAACCTCTTACAAAAATAAACATAGAATTCTTATTTTTAGAAATAATTTTGGTTCATTTGAGTGAACTTTGAAAAACACTTAAAACTAGCAGAGCAAACCCGACATGACACAAGGTTAGCATTGTGTTTTCGTTAGAACTTAATATGTATGTATATAAACATTTATTTTATTCATTAAATTAGTGCAATTTACAGAATTACATTGCAATTAGTACATTAACGTAAAATGTGCTGGTAACTTTTTGGCAAAGACTATTAAATATCATATCAACAGCATGCGATTGTTGGAATAACAAAGCAAAACAGAATGAAAATAAAATTCTTGTGTGTGTTTTTTTTTCAGGATTCCTATGAGGAGCTGGTGATGACGGTCGGGTCCCGCCGCAGTGGGCTGAACCAGAACATGGCCCTGAAGGAGCAGTACGAGCGTGCTCTGCAGGATCTGACCGACCTGGTGGACACAGCTAAAGACAAGATGGCTGCCGATCAGAGGATCATTGCCAGCTCTGTGGAGGAGGTCCAGAATCATCTGGACAAACATAAGGTTTGGCAACGATTGAGTTTGTAAAGACAGAAAGGCTGAAGGAATATTTATAATCTACAGTGAGAAACATTAAGAACACAAAGACGGTAATGCTCAGTGGTGTGTTTTTGTGTGTCTTGTTGTGTTTTCTAGGAGTTCTTTCAGGGTCTGGAGTCTCACATGATCCTAACAGAAACGTACTTTAGAAAAATCTGCAGTCTGATGCTTCCCAAAGAGAGTCAGGCCCTGGAGGAGACGCTGGCCGAGGCTCAGAGGGTCCTCAAAGAGGCTCACAGTAAAGGGGTGGAGCTGGAGTGTATCCTGGAGGTGAGTCAGGAAAAACTGTGTGATAATCAATATGTGTTATGAATGTGAGAATTTGTAAGACTTCCTCTGCACTCAAATATAAAAAATAGTTTTATTTGTATGAGCTTATTGTTAAATAATTCATTTCTGTTTTAGACATAGCATAAAGAGACTACAAACAGGCTTTTGTTGTAAAATCTCGTGCTGTAAAATGATAATAAATGAATCTTGTGTAGGAAATCTTAAAACCTTGTGTAGTTATTTGTTTGACAGGATGTGATGTCGGCCCAAAGAGGTTCTTAAATGCTGTCTGCCTGGTGTGTCAGTTGATGATGGTTTCTATTTTACAAATTGCATCTATTCTTTTGTTTCAGACTTGGTGCCGCCTGATGCAGGATTACCAGAGTCTGAACCGCCAGTTGGAGGCAGTGGAAGGAAATATCCCTACAGTTGGCCTGGTGGAGGAGACTGAAGAGAGGCTTATGGACAGAATCTCACTGTATCAGGTATCAAGAGAATGCAGATTTAAGGATGTGGAGTAATAATCCTAAATATCCTCCACAAGCCTCATTGATTTGATATGCTGATGTTTATTGATCAGGAATGACAGATGATAATGGCAGTGTGGCTGTAGTTGCAGCAGAGGAGAAGGCTGCTCTCACAAGCTCTGTAAGCTGGTGCTGCTCCAGCCTCAACGATTTTGTTCTCCAATAACTCCTCTGCCATCATCTTTTAAGGGTCTAAAGGCGAAGCTGACAGAACACCAACACAAGCTGTACCAGGTGCTGGATGAAGGCAAACATCTCTTGTCGTCAGTGTGCTGTCCTGCACTGGAGAATCAGCTGGCGCTGCTGGGGGAACACTGGCTCAACAACACCAGCAAGGTCAACGCAGAGCTACAGCTGCTGGAGGCCATCCTGAAACACTGTACCAGGTCAGAAACACATCAGCAGAAACACAACCTAAGCAGAGTTTCTGCACACACTGCACGATATTGTTCTCTGACTGGTTTGTTTTTTTTTTTTCCTGCAGGTATCAGAGAGAGTGTGCAGAGCTGAGCCAATGGCTTCAATCCGCCCTGGAGCGTCTGGAGTTTTGGAATACGCAGGCGGTTTTAGTCCCACAGGAGCTGGAGACTGTCAGAGACCATCTCTCTGCTTTCCTTGTGAGGCCACAGATTTTTCTTTTGTTTTACATTTTGTGCCTGTGTTGAGTCAAAGAGATTCGCACTCACTTCCAAATACAGAACTTCAACTATTCAACATTTAAACTAATAACAGGGTCCACTTCTGGATGAACCTCAAGGAAATGACCACCCAGCCAATTTAGTTTCACTTATTATTCAACAACTGGCACTATCAGTTCTCTTGTGTTTATCCTGAATCATTTTTATTCATTTTTGTTTGTAGGTAAAAAATCTAAAAAACTTACTGGTGTTTCAAAAAAGCTTCAGCTTAATGTTATTTACCTATTATCTGTTGTATTACCTCTTTCAGTTTAACCATGCTTATGTGTTTGGTCATAGTTTAATATGCAATTAAATACATTTATATGTAAATAAAACACTGTGTCAGTCAAGGCCAATTAATAGGAGCAGTTTCAGTGCTGAAAATACTTCCCTTGTGATCTGCACACACCTCCATGTGTGGAATCATCATGAAATGCACCTTTAATTGCAGCCCAGCTGATGCTTCCTGTTGCTTTCCTTCTCAGGAGTTTTCAAAGGAAGTTGAGGGCAAGTCCAGCCTGAAGAGCTCTGTGGTAACTGAAGGCAACCAGCTGCTGCGTCTGAAGAAAGTGGACACGGTGGTGTTAAGGTCTGATCTCGCACGCATCGACACTCAGTGGACCGAGCTGCTCACACGCATCCCGGTGGTCCAGGAGAAGCTGCATCAGGTATCGTCACATGCAACCCAGACTGAACAGGCTTATCTGCTGCGGGTCAAATAGGATTACCTCTTTCTGCCGCTTCACTCCTTAACAGAAGTTTTCACACAGAGCTTCCCTCAAACTGACACCATGTGTGTTTTTTTTTTTCCTGGTTATTAAATATGTTGTTAAATTTTTTATCAGATCCAAATGGAGAAGTTGGCATCTCGTCACGCCATAGCAGAGCTCTGTAACTGGATATCACTGATGGAAAATGTCATTGAGGAGGATGAAGAAAACCTGAAGAGTGCAGTGGGGTCGAATGTGATTCAGGACTACTTGCAAAAATACAAGGTAGCACTCTTTTCATGCAGATTTTTTTTATCAACTTAAGGTGTTTAAACAAGTTTTTAATTGCCTTGTTAAGTATTTCTCAAATTAACTCCTACAAAACTGATTATGATGTTAATGTTATCAATGATTCTCATTTTGACTAATAGTCTGTTTTCTTCCCACTCAGGGCTTCAGAGTAGATTTAAGCTGTAAGCAGCTGACTGTGGACTTTGTCAACCAGTCGGTGCTGCAGATCAGTGGTCAGGATATGGAAAGCAAGCGCAGCGATAAGACAGACTTTGCAGAGCGGCTGGGGGCCATGAACCGCCGCTGGCAGATCCTACAGGGCCGCATCAATGAGAGGGTGAGGCAGCGATGCTGTTAATGAAACTAACAGTCACTGTATTTTATCAGTGCAAATTCAGGATGTTACTGTTTTATTTCACTCTCATGCTTATTGATGATTTCAACATATGTGAGCATATTAAGACAACAGATGAATGTGTCAACAAATAAACCTGAACACAAAATATTACATAGTGAGAAGTTTTCTGTTTTTAATTCAAATTGTTGATAGTCCTCCCATTCCGACACTTTAAACAGCTAAATCAGAGTTTGAACTGAATAATGTTAATTTCTCTAATTTTTCATTCAGCTCTGCATCTTGTTTTTCACCCTGGCAGCTTTTGCAAAATTTTGTTTGCAATTTTTAAAAACATTAATATTTTGTGGCATTTCTAAAACATATGTCATCTGCACCTCCTACTCTACCGTCTGTTGCAGTTTGATTTGTATAAATAACTTGCAGATCCAGTTCTTGGAGAGCCTGTTGGAGATGTGGTTGGAGTACGAGAGCAGCGTTCAGGCTCTGAAGTCCTGGATGACAACTCAAGAAGAAAGAGTGAAGAGGAAACACAGGATAGAGGATCTGACGTCTGTGCAGAACGCTCTCAAAGACTGCAAGGTTGTTTACTCTCACTTCGCCGACACCCATTTATCAAAACACGTTACACGCCTACGTGCTGCTGTTATCACACCTTTGTGGGTCCATGTTTTATATAATCTGAAAACTAACAACTTCTAGGAAATGGAAGAGCTGATGAAAGAAAAGGAGAAGGAGCTAGAGAGGGTGGAGGAGCAGGGCTGCGCCCTCGTCCAGAACAAGACCGATGAGGCCTGCGCCATCGTCATGGAGACGCTGCAGGGTGTCAATCACACCTGGGCCAACCTGGACCACTTGGTATGCTCCTCTGTTGTCTCTCCACCGTTACACTGATCTACTCTGATCTTGTTGTTCTGGCCTCGTCTTTAGTCAGAGAACTTACTGAGTGTCACTTTGTTTCACTGTCGACAGATCGGGCAACTGAACATCAGCCTAAAGTCAGTGCTGGATCAGTGGAGTCTGTACAAGCGAGCTTCAGAGGAAATCAATGGCTACCTGATGGAGGGAAGGTACTCTGTATCTCGTTTCCGCCTCCTCACAGGTTCCCTGGAGGCTGTTCAGCTGCAGGTGCAAAGTCTGCAGGTACGTAGGGACGAGGAGGTGTTTGAGTTATTACACCTGTCACCAGTCAGAAAAACATTTCTGTGATGCAGTTGAGTTTAAATTTTATAATCAAAGAGATGTTTCTGAGTTTGTTCTTATAGACTTTTATTGAATCAAGTGCTGCATTTATGTTTCACCTGTGAAGGATTTGCAAGAAGAGCTGGAGAAGCAGGAGAGCAGTTTGAGAAAGTTTGGTGCTGTGACCCATCAGCTGCTCAGAGAGTGTCACCCTTCAGTGTCAGATTCTCTCAACAACGCCCTGAAGGACGTCAATGCAAGGTGATCTTAATTAACTCAAGTATTTTAATAAACTTTTTTAAAATTTTGCTGATCTAAAAGCACAACACCTTTATTGATGTCCATAAATTAGTTTGAGACATTTTTTCTTTTGATTCTCTTTTATATTGACCCATGCTGTATTTGCACGCAGATGGACTGGCTTACTGGAGGAGATTGCAGAGCGTCTTAGAAGCAGCAAAGCTCTGCTCCAGCTGTGGCAGCGCTACAAGGAGCTTTATGAGCAGAGCTGCAGCAGTATCCAGCTGCAGGAGGAAAAAGCCGACCAGCTCCTCAAGCTTGCCTGCAGCAAGGACATCGCTGACGAGGAAGTGTCCGACTGGATCCAAGAGTGCAGCGTGAGTGAGACCTTAGCGGTGTCACTGATGACTCATCATGTTACATCCAAACAACTGCTCAGTAAGTCTGAATTAACACTAAACTTTTACGGTATTGTTTTTTTGTTTTGTTTTGTTAGGAGGTTCTCCGGTCCCAAGCTCCGGTGCAGGCTTCCCTGCAGGTTCTCCAAGAACTTGGAGATCAGCTGAAACAGCAGGTGGACACATCAGCAGCGTCTGCCATCCAGTCGGACCACCTCTCTCTCACCCAGCGGCTGGCTGCTGTGGAACAGGCGCTGACCAGACAGCTCACCACTCTGCAGGTGAGGGGAGACATTTATGACAGAAAGTTTGACTTCAAGTTCACCACTGAAATCATCCAGCCAGTACCATGACTTTTACACTTGCTAACATTTCTTTTAAACACCAGACTGGAGTTCAAGACTATGAAACCTTCAATGATCAGCTGGATTCCCTTGGGTGCTGGATAGTTGAAGCTGAGGAGGCTCTGAAGGTGCAAGATCCCAACGGCTCCACGGACCTGACTGTCATCCAGGACCGAATGGAGGAGCTCAAGGTATTTTTTTTTTGTGTAGTTTTGATTTGGTCAGTGAGTTTAAAATAATCTTCTTAACTGTTTTTGAGAAAATGTAATTTATCTGTTGTGGTCCTACAGAGACTCATGCTGAAATTCAGCAGCATGGCTCCTGAGCTGGAGCGTCTAAACGAGCTCGGTTATCGGCTTCCTCTCAACGATTCAGAGATCAAGCGCATGCAGAACCTCAACAGGAGCTGGACAACAGCCTCGGCACAGACCACAGAGAGATTCAGGTATGATGCATTAAACGCATGGAAAAGCTAAAAAGTAAAAGAAAAAATTTCAAGCCTTTCCCAAAATGTTCTATGTCCATTCCTGAAAAATAGATGTTTAAATAAATGTGGCAAAAATAAAATCAAAAACACCACAGATTTACAATTCAGGTTTCTTAATGATGGGATGGGTAAGCTTTAAAATGACTAATTAATTTGCTTAATTGGTTCTTTGCAGCAAACTCCAGTCCTTCCTGCTGCAGCAGCAGACGTTCTTGGAGAAGTGTGAAACATGGATGGAGTTCTTGGTCCAAACGGAGGAGAATCTGGCAGTGGAAATATCCGGGAACTACCAGAGTTTGATGGAGCAGCAGAAAGCTCATGAGGTCAGAGTTCACTCAAAGAAAATTTTGATTATTTGCAGATTTTTTTAATTTGTCAGTCATTAATCATTAGGATGTTTTCTTCCAGTTATTCCAAGCTGAGATGTTCAGTCGGCAGCAGATCCTTCACTCTATAATCAGTGATGGTCAGAGGATGTTGGAACAGGGTCAGGTAGATGACAGGTAAACAGTGTTTCTAACCTGTCATTTTCACCATTTAGTATCTTTTTGTCTAAGTGAATCTGATTCAAGTCTTCCTTTAACTCTGACTTTACTTCTCCCCCCTGCAGAGATGAGTTCAACCTAAAGCTGGCTCTTCTGAGTAACCAGTGGCAGGGCGTAGTGCGGCGTGCTCAGCAGAGGCGGGGCATCATTGACGGTCTGATCCGCCAGTGGCAGCGCTACAGAGAAATGGTGGAGAAGCTGCGCAGATGGTTGGTGGAGGTCTCTCACCCTGCAGAGGCCCTTCAGGCGGGGACGACAGTGCCTCTGCAGCAAGCCCGATCCATGCTGGACGCTGTGCAGGTAACCGGTGTGAAAAGCCTGAAGGGACACCACTGAGAGTAATCAAGGTGGTGCAAGACATGAAGACTCACATTTTATGTTTAGTTCACCCACTAACCAATCCAGAACAGGCGTAATGTCCTAAAATAATTCATGTTTTAGTCCCGATAGATCTTTGTCTTTGTAGCCTAGATGTAAAGCTTTATGCAGTGGATTCTGTCAATGAAGAGAAACAGACTTCCTTGGAATAATTGAAGAACAACAGCTACACAATTGGCTGCATTTCATGCAAAGATTGCTTTAAAAATTTAAACTCACTATAATTAATGTGACTGATACTCCAGAACAGCTAACTGTGTATGCACCTGTGTTTGGTGGGAAACTAACAGGACTGTATCTGCATAATTTTTATTGTATCTTTTTTATCTTAATCATTGTGATTTCTGGTTCAGCTGAAGGAAAAAGTGCTGCAGCGTCAGCAGGGCAGCTACATCCTGACGGTGGAGGCTGGCAGACAACTGCTGCTGTCGGCTGACAGTCGGGCGGAGGTGGCGCTGCAGGCAGAGCTCACTGAGATCCAGGAACGATGGAAACATGCCGGTGTTTGCCTGGAAGAACAGAGGAAAGAACTTGCCATGCTATTAAAGGTAAACAATTGATAATGAAGGAGTATTATAAATGTTTTTTTGTGTTTTAGGTGTAAGTTTAAATGTTTTTCTTTAGTCTTTTTTAAAAAACTTCCACCAAGGTGCACAAACAGCTTTTACGTGTGATTTAAAGGTAGAATGTCAGAAAGTCACATTAGAAGACATAAATGAAAAATAAGTTTTTCTTCTGCCTATCAACTTTAAGTTATAGTGCACTGATGTAGCTGTTCTTGTGTCATGTACAGGACTGGGAGAGGTGTGAGCGAGGAATTGGCGGATCACTGGAAAAACTTAGAGCCTTCAAACGGCAGCTCTCTCAGCCTCTTCCCGATCACCACGAGGATCTGCAAGCCGAGCAGATGCGCTGCAAGGTAACAGCATCGAGTCATATTTCAGTAATTTCATCAAGTGGAAATTTTGCACGAGGGAACTTCACATACCAACAACACAAGACTGAAACTTGACATTGATTTCGGAGCTAAGAAGAGCTAAGAAGACTAGAACCAGTGCAAAGTTTAGTTAAGTTCTTCAGATTTACTGACAAATTTTATAATAATTGTACTTTTGTTTCAATGACAGGACCTGGAGAGTACGTTTGATGGTTGGTCCGGGGATCTGGCTCATCTCACTGTGCTGCGGGAGTCCCTGTCTTGCTACATCAGCGCTGAGGATCTGTCTGTCCTGCAGGAGAGAATTGAGCTGCTGCACCGACAATGGGACGAAATCTGCCACCAGGTAGCTTCGCAGTGCCTGTGCAAAACTAACTTTCTGTACAAACTGTATACTGTGCATCTGATCAGCTACCTGGACATTATTTAAGTAAAACTAATAATCATTAAGTCATAGCCATGCCATGTATCACACACCGTTCGTCAATGTGACATTCCTAATGCACATGGATATTTTTATGTCACACAATTCATTGCAGTTCCTTTAGACACCAAATGGTGGTGCTGGTGTCAAACAAAACCATCAGACTGTCATACTTTGGTTTGGACAGTGTCACTTATTAAACACCAAATACTAATCGAATTCATTTTGATTAAAGAGAAAGTATTGATATGACCAAAATGTGTAAGAAATGAAATTAAAGCTTGTTGAAGCAGAATGTTCACACAGAAATTCTAACTGACTGTATGAAAAAAAGACGAATTAAGTGAATGAGGGCGTTTCCTCTTTCTGAGTCTCATATTGACTTGCAGGGTTTAACAAACCCTCCAGATGAATTCAATATTAACAGTCAGTATGCACTTAAATGTTACTCAAAACCATCTTTCAGTACAGATTCTTAAAGGAAACATAACTGTCTGCTGCTTTGCTTTCGCATGCAGAGTGAAACCTCAGAGGCACATTTTTTTCAGGGTTGCATCCTGTGAAGGGTAGATAAAATGTGCACACAGGAAACACACAGAAGCAGACACTCACGACTTGATGCAAATGAAGCAGTCATGGTGCAGTGATCTCTGTGATCTCTGCTTCCTTTTCAGACTTTTATTATGAAGAAACTTTTGTTTTAACATGTTCATATGCCCTCAGCACAGTGATGCACCCCACTAAACATACTGTGTTGTGCCTCTGCAGCTGTCGCTGCGCAGGCAGCAGGTGAGCGAGAAGCTGAATGAATGGACGGTTTTCAACGAGAAGTACAAGGAGCTCTGCGAGTGGCTCACCAACATGGAGAGCAAGGTCTCCCAAAACGGAGACATCAGCATCGAGGAGATGATCGAGAAGCTTCGCAAGGTAATCAGAAAGATGAGAGGACAACGCTCTCTGACATAGCTAACATTTACTCCTTCTGCAAAAAGTTGGTGTCCCTATACTTGTTCTTAAAAATGCATGACAAGCCACATATGATCATATCGATATCTGTTTTTTCCCCATTACTTTCTTATATATTATTGGGTATAAACAGTCAGACACATCCGTGGCTCATTTGTTTTATTGCAAACTCTTGTTCTCGTGTTAAGGCATATTAAGCACACACAGGCATTAAACTTCTGGATGTGTTGCATTGTGTCGCAGGATTACCAGGAGGAGATCACTGTTGCAGAGGAAAACAAACTGCAGCTGCACCAGCTGGGAGAGCGCTTGGCTAAAGCCAGTCACAAGAGCAAAGCGGCTGAAATCGGACAAAAACTCAACAAAGTCAGCGACCGCTGGCAACACCTGCTGGATCTCATCGGAGCCAGGTGAAAAGAAAAACGTGGAGCTCAAGTAGTCCAGTTATTTGTTATAGCACTTGCAGGATGAGACAGAGCTGGTCAGTAGATCTTACTGACAGAGTTTATTCATTTATGTTGACAGAGTGAAGAAGCTGAGAGAAACTCTGGTGGCCGTGCAGCAGCTGGATAAGAATATGAGCAGCCTTCGCTCCTGGCTGGCTCACATCGAGACAGAGCTGTCTAAACCCATCGCCTACGACTCTTGTGACTTCCAGGAAATTCAGAGGAAGCTCGATCTGCAGCAGGTAACATAATGTACAGCACAGGGCTTTAAATTAGATCAGTAGATTTCATTAAGTCAGAAAGTTCCAGTTTCATTCCTTGTTGACCTCAGATGTCAGAACCTTCTGACTACATTCCTCTCTGGAGGGGTGAGATTTTTCAGATTTTTTTGAATAACTCAGCTAATCAAAAGTCATGTTATTATTTTCCTTTTTTGTTTCACTTTCACTTGACTTTTGTTAGTCTTTTATCACACAGACTCATATGCACTCATTTATTCCTCATCTTCCACCATCCAGGAGCTCCAGCGTGACATAGAGAAGCACAGTACAGGAGTGGCGTCTGTGCTGAACCTGTGCGAGGTGCTTCTGCACGACTGTGACGCCTGCGCCACCGACGCAGAGTGCGACTCCATCCAGCAGGCAACTCGTAGCCTTGATCGCCGCTGGAGGAGCATCTGTGCCTTGTCCATGGAGAGGAGACTCAAGTGAGATGACACAGAGGGAGCAGATGGTTGGATTAATTGATACAACTTGACATTTTCATAACTTCATTTTCACTGATGTTTCCTTGTCGTAGGATTGAGGAGACTTGGCGTTTGTGGCAGAAATTCCTAGATGACTTTGCACGATTTGAGGAGTGGCTGGCCACTTCAGAAAAGACTGCTGCTCTGCCCAACTCCTCTGGTGTCCTTTACACTGTAGCCAAAGAGGAACTTAAGAAATTTGAGGTATTGCAAAAGTTTTCTGTGTTAACTTTTAAAAACTTGACCCGAGACAGAACAAAGAACAAGTGAATTTATCTTGATCCAGAAAGGTGGTGCTGTTGATTTCCAGCATATTAATGGAAATTTTCTGTTTTTTCAGGCCTTCCAGAGGCAAGTCCACGAAAGTCTAACCCAGCTGGAGTTAATAAACAAGCAATACCGCCGCCTGGCCCGAGAAAACCGCACTGACTCCTCCTGTCGTCTGAGGGAAATGGCTCACGATGCCAACCAGCGATGGGACAACCTGCAGAAGAGGGTGGCATCAATCCTCCGCAGGCTTAAGGTGCATTTTTACATTGAGATTCTCTATTACTATTATATTAGTTGATTGCACTGAATGTTTAATCGATGAAGCCACACGGGAGACTCTGTTTAGATACTACAGGCATTATTTTTGCACAATATACAAGTGCAGCTCATTCTGACGGCATCTTTTTTCTTTAAATGTGCAGCACTTTATTAGTCAGAGAGAGGAGTTCGAGACGGCCAGAGACGGCATCTTGGTGTGGCTGACAGAGATGGACCTGCAGCTCACCAACATTGAGCACTTCTCTGAGTGTGACATTCAGGCCAAGATCAAACAACTCAGGGTAGGTTTGTCACAATATTTCACACCCACATGTGCCAGGTTATTTTTGTATTGCATACCAGGTAAATTGTATGTGGTTTTACACTTATTGTGACCTCAGACTTTATTTTGAGCACTTGAGGTTGTCTTGTGCATTTTCTTGTTCTCAGTCTAGATATTTTCTAAGGTTTTGTACCCCTCATCTCATGAGTTCTGATATTTTCCATAATGAAGAGAAGCCAGATTGACATTTCATAAAACAGTAATGATATAATGAGATAATTTTGGGAGGTGACTCTTGCATAAGTTGTACATTAAAATGATTAAATCAAAAAAGATAGTTAACGTCTGAAAAAATGTCATGTCATTTTGATATTGAAGTTATTAAATACTTGTGATTTGAATGAAAAATGGAGTTAATTTCTCTTCCTCCTCTGGTCCCGCAGTCGTTCCAGCAGGAGATTTCCCTCACTACAGCCAAGATCGAGCACATTTTCCACCAGGGAGAGGCGCTGATAGAAAAAAGTGAACCTCTGGATGCTGCTGTCATTGAGGAGGAGCTGGAGGAGCTGCAGCGCTACTGTCAGGAAGTGTTTGGTCGAGTGGAGCGCTACTACAAAAAGCTCATCCGACTTCCTGTAAGACCTGAATAAATTATTCATTTTTAAGCCATGATCTATTGTAGCTTAACAACATCATCTTTTCAGCTCTCACTGTAACATAAACTCTGTATGTCGTGACCCTTCTCATCAGCTTGCAGACGATGACACTGAAGTGTCGTTGTCAGACCGTGAGCTGGAGCTGGACGAGCCCTGCGATCTGTCCAGCCTGCCTTGGAACGAGCGTTTGGGTGATGGCTTCCTGTCTCCTCTTCCCTCCTCC
>JAPZDV010000007.1:4249854-4271403 GCA_029814665.1 Acanthurus lineatus | reverse complement strand
AGATAGATAGATAGATAGATAGATAGATAGATAGATAGATAGATAGATAGATAGATAGATAGATAGATAGATTTTAATCTGAAATGGTGGCTGTTTAACCTTAAAATAAAGAAAAACCCATCATTCCATGGTAATTCATGACAACATCACACTGTTTTTTCTTCTCTTTGTTTTGATGTAGAGCCCTCTAGTGGCAGAAATTATGTATTGTCATATGTAAGTTGGTCTAAAGTCACTGTTTTGGACACTTACAATGAGTTTATGCAAAAGATAAATCTGGTAACATCACTTCAAACTCAAGAGGACTGTGTGAATAATCACTGTTCCCCTTCTGTTGTGGAATTAATGTCTCAAACTCAATCAATCCTCACAGCAAATCCGCCAGGAGCTGCTGGACTCTCAGCTCAAAGTCGCCTCGCTTCAAGACATGTCCCTCCAGTTGCTGGTCAACTCTCAGGGCAGCGACTGCCTGGAGGCCAAGGAGAAGGTTCACGTCATTGGGAATCGCCTCAAACTGCTGCTGAAGGAAGTGACCCGAGACCTGAGAGAGCTGGCCAAGATCCTGGACATCACAAGCAGCCAACAGGTACAATTTTTTAATTATGTGTGAATGTGTAAACCTGTTTGCATCTGATACTTTAAAAGCTTGTGAATGCAATTTTTAATCTAACAGAATGGCAGAAATCACAGCTGTTCACATGAGGAAAAAAAAAATCCCCTCATGCCTTAAAAAGGCTTTGATTTATCTCTATTAATGTGCCTTTATTTTGCCTTTATGTATGGACTGATATGCAAACATGGCCTCCGTCTGCGCGCCTGCAGCTCTGGCATGCCTGCTCAGCCATGACACTGATTGATTATTACGCTGACGATGGTGTATCTTGTGGCACTGATCGATCATTACATTGACGATGACGATGACGTATCTTGTGGCAGCGATGGATTATTACACTCATGATGGCATGTCTCGTGGCATTAATTGATTGTTACACTCATGATGTGTTTTGTGGCACATAAAAATCATTCTATCAACATGTTAACAGGGTTTAAAACTTGATTTTTCAATTGGAGTGGGTCTTAAATAAATTAACAAACTTAAATTTGGATCAAAGAACTAATGTTATTTGAAGATAAGGGCTGACTGAGTTGCAGCAGCTTAGACTTTATCCCTATGAGACTACAAGTGTAGCTGATCCACACAGAATTAACAGTGGCCTCTTCTCTCATAGTTAAATGAAAGTTTTGCTGTTGATATCAAATCTTTTCTGGTCAAAAATGTTAAATCTATGGAATCAAATTGTGTTACACTCAACTATTTAAGAAAATTATATTTTTTATCGTTTTTTTTACCTGCTAACACTGATTTGATTACATAAACTTAGATTATATCTTTTAATTTCCATTAAGAAAAGTACATGACAGTTCAGGCACCGGAATTCATCTGCATTTATATCAAAGTCAGCTTGATAAACTAAAGGCAAATAAAGGAGATTACCAGAGCAGCACAGAGGAAGAAAACACATACTTAATAAAAAAATATACACAACACGCCATTTACAGCCACATTTTTATTTTTATTTATTTTATTTTATTTTGTTTTTTTTATTCATCCTGAGGGACCCTCAGAGACTGTGGGCTTATTTGTTAATGAGGGAAACTATTTGATTATTTTTATTGATTTATTCATTTTTCTATTTAAATATTAAATAATGACTCAGTAGATCATCTTCCAGTCTGATAAAGTGTTCATATTGATACATCCTATTTTATTTTTTAAATAGTCCATGGAAAAACTTAATAAGGAAAAAAAACATTGCCTGAAAGAAGAAACCAAAGACATATTGTTTGCCAAATGTAGAATTCTCATTTATTTATTTGTCTTTTTTACTTATTTATTTCCCTTTAAATTCTTTCTGTAATGACAAAAATATCTGTGTTGTGGTTGATAGGCTCTGTTATCCTTTCAATAATTAAGGAAAGAAAAAAATACACAATTTAAATTATTGTACAACACTTACTTAAAGACTTAATAAGGGACCTTTTAGATCAAATCAGTTTTCCAGATCATTTTGACACGGATAATCATGTTAGGCTCAACCTCAGGAAGTTTCAGAAAAAAAACGAGCCGCAGCTCTGCAGCAGAAAATCTGAAGTGCATTTGAAATGTGAAGAAATGCGACTCAGCATCACGCTGCTGTGGCCAATCAGCTGATCAGCCGATCTGATCGAGCACAAAGAGTTCACTCACGTTTGGAAGTATGTCGCCTGGACAAGTCACCCTTGTCTCTGTCATACAGTCTTTACTGTATTTATCTAGAAATACTTTAAATGTAGAGATTTAAAGGAAGTGTTGGGAAGAGTTTTAATTGTTGTACGTTGTAAATGAGGCAGTATAATCTTAAAATCAGTCTGAAAGTGGCTGAAAACAGCTCCTGTCAATCTATTGGACAGAAAGAAAAGCAACTATTTCAATAATCAATAAATCTTATAGTTATTTTTCAAGCAAAAACGTCCATCATAAGTTGATTTCACCTTCTTTGCTGCTTATATTTTACATTTATGTGAATCAATGAAGAGTCTTTGGGTTTTGGATCGTCTCTCTGGAGACTGTATCAGGCATTTTCACAAGAACCGGAGGAAGAATAATCTAGAAATATTCTGTAGATTCACTGACAATGTAGACAGTCATTAGTTGCAGCCCATCTCTCTGGTCTTTGGTGTCTCAGGTTGTTAACTGAGCTCTTTCATCAGAGAAGCAGCAGCACAATAGATTTGTTTTCATGTCTCTCATCAAATAAGTTCATATTTTTGTAGATTAACATGAGTTTTGCTTTTATATAATCCGTTGTCTGAAGTATATTTATTAAAAATCGTTGGTATTAACTATGAAACACAAGACTTAAGCTTTTCACTGTCTAATATTTTCTGTCTCTCACTGTCTCTCTCTTGCTTCTCTGTCTCTGTGTCCATGTTTTCTTCATCAGGATCTGTCGTCTTGGTCGTCTGCTGATGAGCTGGACACGTCCGGCTCCCTCAGTCCTGTATCAGGAAGAAGTACGCCAAGTCGGCGACGATCGGTAATGTACACACCCGCCTGCACACGCTGCTGTATGAGAAGCCAGGTGTTCGGTGACCCCTCTAAGTGTGTGAACAGTAACTTGTGCCCCCAGACGCCCCGTTCTAACGGCCATGATCACCCATCATCCCAAGACCTCTCCTCACACCTTTCCACACCTCCACAACCCTCTTTACACTCCCTCCCTCTGAACTCTGAACCTTTTTTTTTTCCAGCCTTTTCCTCTTCTTGCATGTCGTCTGTTCCCAGAGTGAGTCCTGCCAGAGGCCTGGAGATCATCTCCTTCTAACTCTCCTGTTTCCTGCTCCTTTTTTTCTCTAAATACTTTTTCAGTTCTGCCCTAGTTTGTCACTTATTCTCTTCCAATTTTTCCCCCCTTAAAAAAAAAACCAAACTTCTCCTTCAAGTAGACTTTCCTCTCATGTCTTCTAACTCTAGTTTTTTGGTTTGATCCCTGTAGTGTTTTCCTTATGAATACTGGCTGACATAAAAATGTTAAATTTACACAGGAAGCACAAAATCTCTGGTTGTTTGATACCATATTTGTTTAGTATTTTAAGCTATAGACATTTTGTAAATGATTATTATATTTGTATTGCTCTTAATTAGTAATTATTTATCTGAATCAGTCCAAATAAGCATGTCACTGCTTATATTATGTGAATGTTCCTAAATGTGCATCACATTGCATAATATGTAGCTTCCTATTTGCAATCAGTTTGTTGCGCTCACGAACCTCGCAGCACTTCAAAGTAGTCGAGCACTTTGAAAAGCCAGAATCCTTGTTTTTATCACGGGTTTACAAAATCTATCACCCTCACGTATGATTTTGTCGCTGCTCTTCTCTCATTTTGGGAATTTTTTTTTTCTTTTCATCAGTAGCTTTGTCTTGATTTGCCTGGACTGAAACATACTTTCTTTCTTTCACCCCAACCTCCCCCCCCTGTTCATTGCAAACAGCAACGGGGCAAATGTAGTCTGTCACAGCCCGGACCCTCTGTGAGCAGCCCGCACCACAGGTACCTTTCTGTTGGTTTCTAGCACACCCAGAAGATAATGGAACTCATCAGCCCATGATGCACTTGGAGGCCGATCCGTGCTCCCAAATCCTCCCCAAGTCTTTTAACAACAGCTTTGTTTTTAATGAACAATAAACAAAAAAAATAATCCTAATATTTTCAGTTTTTTAATGCCAGAGCCAGATTAGCAGCTCATGATAGTGAATTCCATCATCTTCTGTAAGTCTAGACGCTGTGTGTAGGCTAGGTGACGAGGTGAAATGCAGCCCACACATCCTTGACAAAAGAGTTTCACAAGGAATGGTGCAAGACCTCTTCTCCGCCGGTGTCCTCGGCTGCTTGATGTCGCTAACCAGAGGGCATTTCTTACGTTTCAACACAAATATTCCTCTATATCTAACACCACGCCGCTGTTACTGAGCGCACACTCCCTTTCTCTCAAATTGCCGAGCCAGCAAATGTCTGCAATGAACAACGCAAAACGCTGCAGTCTCTCTCTTTCTCTCTTTCTCTTTTTCTCTCTCTCGCTCTCTCTCTCTCTCTCGTTTGTGACATTTCTTCTTCTTCTTCTGCTGCTGCTTCTATCTCACCGACTATCTACCACCACCCCCCCTCCTCAGTCTGTCATCTGTGAGTCTTGCCTCTCAGGTCTCCATTTGTGAAGTGGTAAGGGGCTCATTTGGTAGCAGCACAGTACAACCTGAGTGTAAAATCACACACCACTAATGTCCATGCATCATTTAGTCATTCATAGAGTAATGCAGGCCTGTTTTCTCCTAATTTAAAGGTGAAAATATAGTTTTTTTTCATAATAGGTAGGTTTAAGTAAACTTTCTGTACAATAACTCTCTGTAACTGACCACTGTTTTTAACCCTTTAGACTAAAGAAGACAAGTTTTACTGTGTGTAACAATGACTATTTATAATATTTATAGTATGAGATATTGAAGAAATGTGCTTAATTTTTTCCCAAGAGCCCTTATGCTAAGCTAGGCTAGCTATTTCCCAGCTCTTACTCATGTTTAACTCACAAATTTGAGAGTGGTATCAAACCCTGACTCTAGCACAAAAGGATATTTCAGTGTTTCCCAAACGGTTCCTTTTAAAAAGCTTAGCTAAACCCAAAAAAAGCTGTCTCTAATAACTTTGCTCTTCTTGCCTCGGCATGCTTTGCATTTTTTCAACAGGACACAAACTCTTGAAAAAAAAACAAACATATGTGACTATTCAACCGATAACTTGCAGCATGCCTTTTTGTCTCTTATCCTAACGTCTTTTGCAAAGGAATGCGAGCTTACATCTTAAATGTATCAGTTTGGTGCAGGATTGTACAGTTTGTCTGCCTTGAAGACTGTTTTTTTTTTTTGTGACTGTCTTTGTACCTGTGTTTATCCACCAGTCTCCAGTCCCAGTCAGCATGTAGATCACAATGTGAAACACTGTCCCAGCATCGCCGTGAACTGTGTTATTGATGTCTTTTCAAACACAGCATGGTGTTTAAGTCATGCAGTCCCCACTTCACCGAACTGCGATCTTATTTGGATTGAAAATTGGTAGAAAACACCTCAACACTGAAGCATTTGGAGATAAAGATATTAGATTACAGAGCAGTTTGAGTGAAGTTCGTTTTATTCAGTTAGACTAATTTGATTTGTCAGTTATTTTTGCTCGGTTTATTTGTGTGAACGGCGAAGAATTTTGCACATTTAGGTGTTTTAAATGGGATTACACAGGTTTTAAATCAGGGCAGGATTTTTTTTGTGTGTGTGTGTGTCCTCATTTATCGATGTGTGTGACTAAACGTCAGCCTGTGCTGCGTTGTGGATGCGCGTGTGTGTGTGAGCAGGTCTCGCAGCGACGCTGGATCCGCTTCCTTCCCTTCTGACTCGGAGGCGCCGCCGGGTCGTCGGTCCTCGTTCCTGTGGCGCGTCCTCTGTGTCGCGCTGCCCCTCCAGTTCTTCCTGCTGCTGTTAGTGGTCTTTGCCTTCCTGCTGCCGATGTCTGAGGAGGATTACTGCTCTCAGTCCAACAACTTCGCCCATTCCTTCTACCCGATGCTCAGCTACACTAACGGACCACCTCCGGTCTGAGCCGGCTGCGCGAGCGTTTCATGTCAGTGTTCTTGCATCAGTATTAACATAAACCAGAATCACTCGGACAAAATAAACTGATCTCGCTCATCCATTCGTACTGCAGAAAACAGCCGCCATCCACATGCAAATATCTCTGTGTGTAGCATCTCACTATGTTACTCTGTGTAATGCTGTGCTGATCCAGCAGCAGCTTTGGTGAGACAGAACTGAGGAAACGTTTGTGGACGTTGAATGAGCTGAAGATCGACTCGTTGATCTGTCAGAGGAAAGCACCAAAGTTAAAAGCTGAAATTTAGCCTGTGAATCTGCTTGTAACTCAAAAATTTGTAAAAAAAAAAAGAAAAAAAAAAGAAAAAAGAAAACAACAAGAAATAGCATTTAATATATCTGACATTGCAATTATTTTTTTACCTGTATTTTGGCATGCCGTTCTGATCTTTGCTTTTATTTACATAACTTCATTCCACCGTTTCTGTGATGAGAAAGTCCGTTTTTAACTTGAACTACATCGATTCATGTAAGATTCATTTCAGCCAAGCTGTGTGTGTTTTAATATCAAAGCCAGACACAATTCAACAAAAAAAAAATCATCCATGATCTTTATACATTTTGCTGTTTTTATTTTTTAAACAAAACATAAAATACAACTTTATGATGGAGAATTATGACATATAGAACTATTGTATTTTTTGTATGACCGTCAGTTCAGTATCAGATGTATAACAGTCCAGAATTATGTAACATGTGTATATAATGGTAAAAAAAAATTAATATGAAATATGTATGTATATGCAACCATGAAAAACAATGAATGCCAAATCCTCATTTTGATATTTGTGTTTTTATTTATTTTTAAGTGTTTTTACATTTCTAACATTTTTTTTCAGTGAACTACATTTAAAATGGAAACACAAATAGGAAAACATGATGTTTGATAGATCATTTCACACTGTATAAAGTCTGTTTTTATGTTCTTTTTGGCACGTTTTCTTTAGAATTTTAAGTGCAGTTTAGTTAAATATATAAATCTAGGCTTCATGAAGGGGAGCTGCAGAGCTGGAGGGAGAAAGATCCATGGAGGAGCTGTCAGGAAGGTCCTGGATGTGGTGGAGATGAGTCCTCTGGTGAGTAGGACAGCGCCAGGGTGTGGTGACATGGTGAAGGTGGTGATGGTGGTGATGAGTGTGGAGAAGCGTCTCCAGTAGTTTGATGATTTCATGATTTGGAAGAGCCGAGGTTGTGGCATCCAGACCCAACATCTGGGAAACAACCATCCGGAAATCCACCAACTGAGCGTGGAAGCAAAAAGAAAATGAACCTGAGTTTGATTTTAAAAGCATGACCTGTAATCCAACGCCACATTATCTGAAGCTGCATTAATGGCTAAAAGTTTTGATGGTTATTTGATGCTCTTTCAAGCTGTGATGGACTTTTTTGGCCACTTGGGGGCAGCAAAAAACATTTGCTTTATTGGAGGTACATTTCTGGCCACATGATGAATTAAAATCCAGTATTCACTCTCTTTTAGCTTTATTCCACTAACTTCTGTAGACCAAAAAAGACTCTTTAGCTGCTGAAAGCTCCACCAGTGAAAGTCTGTCTTTAGTTGCAGTTCTTAGAATAACCACTTGAGGCTGTCTACAAAAGTGAGTCAATCCTAATAGAGCCCCACATCAAAATGTCCAACTTTAGGGCTGAAATACGTGTTCACAGCTTGGAATAAATACAGTTTTGATCTCCATTTATGAAAACTGTATAGAATTAATCTTCTATATTGACAATCATAATAAAAATACCAATATTTAGTGGAGTATACATCTATTTTAATAGGATTGAATATTAAGCAGAAGCCACAAGTGATTGAGATGATGTTGGAAGCTCTGGGAAACAAAAAGTGACTTAAAACTTTTTTTAAATTAACCCTCTACATAACTCTACACGTTGTTGCTGAACAAAACTTTTCACATCCATGGTTTCTTACGTCTCTCTCCCTGTCAGACAGCTGAGCCAGACTCTGTCTCAGACCGTCCAGTTGTTGCTGGTCCTCTCTGGTCTTCTTCTCTTGGCTCTGCAGGTCTGAGCTCACAGTGTTCAGCTTCTCCTCCACCTCGGCCTTTCTCTCCACCAGCTGATCAAGCTTCTTTCTCTGCTCCTGCATGGTCTGACTCTGTTGCATGACTTTCAACTTGGCAAGTCAGACAGAGGCGTTCAGTGGAGCAGCTGTTATTTGGTGGCTTTATCAAGTTGGCTTATTTGCTCTCAAATATGCTGATTTCTTAAAAATATATAGATTTATTTTAAAAAATGAACCTGCTCTATGTAATTGTTGCAGAATTACAAAACATTACCCTCCTTTGACACAGATATTAACACAAAATAATGATAAATTATGAGGTGAAAATGCCTCTGGATTGAATTTTGGACCGAATCCCTCTCCCCTCTACCTTGAGCTCACTGGTGTGGGACAGCTGGGCCTTGAGCTCAGTGTTGGACTGCTTGAAAGCCTTCAGCTCGGCTTGGAGACGCTCCAGTTTTTTCTGCAGCCTCCTGACCTGCAGATGAGCGTCGTCCCGTTCGACGGCCAACGCTGTTCGGCTCCTCTTCTCCTCCTCCAGCTCTGACACCTTCTTCCTCAGGAGCTGAATGTGGAGGCTTTTGCTCTCCAGCTGGTCTTTCTGTGACTTTAACTGTTGGGAACAGAAGTAGTTTGATTACAGGAGTAATCCTGGTCATGCAAACACAACAACTGTCCTGCATCTCATCAAGAGAGAAATAAATGATGCTCTTCATAATTGAATACCACTGTGCACACTTGTTAAAGGTTATGTTTGGTTATTTAAAGACATTTTTAATATCTAAAGATAATAAAACTGACAGTATTTTTCGCTTTTAGTGCTGAGTAGGCTACCTTCCTCTGTAAACTGTAGGTCAAACTTTTGCTCTCCACCAAAGCGGCTCCCTCTTGTCGAACCAGCTGCTCCACACGTGACAGGATGAGTTTCAGCCTCATGTCGAAGCCCAGATCCACTGCGATACTATCAACCTTCATCATCTCTGACAGCCGCTCCAGGCACTCTTCATACTGTCGGAGAAGTAAACATGGATTTATGTCACAGGACGAAGATATTTTAATTCAATTATTTCTCCCTCCCTCCCTTCTTTTTTTTTTTTTTTTATTGCTCACATGCTGTTTGCTGTGTCTCAGCCCGTCACGATGCATGTCTGCTGTTAACAGCTCAGTCTCCAGACTCTGCAGTCTCTCCTTCAGGTCCTGGACCTGCTGCTCTGCGAGCTGAGCCCTCTGAAGCGCACTGAGCTGCAGCTCCGTCTGCTCGTTGAGCTCCTCAGAGACGTGACACAGTCGGGCCTCCATCTCTGACAAAGACTGCCTCCAGACAGAGTAATGAGGACGTTAAGTGCTTGTGGTAGATGGAGACATGGACACAAGACTGGAGAGTTTCAGAGAGTTCCAAAGTAACTACATGACAAATTCAAGGAAATTTTTAAGGTTCTTGTACTTTGCTTGAGGATTTAAATAATGTGATACTTTCTTCCTTTTTACACTTACATATAAATAAAGAAAACTTAAATCACACAACAGCATATTGCATATAAAGTAGATCAGTTCCTTGTCTTATAGGGTGAAAACTAAAGCAACATGTGCGACTCTGACTGAGGCCACAGTTTGATCTCAGAATGAAGATGCTTATGAAACTAAGTACTGCTGAAGTTTTCATCCTTTGGGCTAAAAGTTCCATCTTCCTTTGTAGTTTTACCAGAAATCCTGCCTCTGATTCCTCACCTTGTTGCAGAGGTTATCCACTTTCCGTAAAATTTCCTCCTCTGTGGGCAGGATGACATCCTCAGACTTCTCCTTCAGCAGATCTGCCACCTTTCTGAGGAACGTCTTCAGTTTCTCCTCAGCTGCCTGGGTCTCTCCTTGGCTCGACTGCAGCTTCCTTTCAAGTTCCTCCACCTGTTTCTCCAAACAATGTGACTCTCGTCGAGCCGCCTCTATGACTCTCCTGCTGGCCTCGAGTCTTTCCATCAGGGTTTCCTTCTCCATCTCAACACTCCTCCTCCCCACCATCAAGCCGTCCATCTCCTGAGAGATTAAACACCACAAAGAGACGTTTGAGTGCAGATCTGCAACAGATGCATTAAAATCTTTGTAGTTTAACACCTTAAAATCTGCGAGGCCTGTATTTGCCTATTCAAAATAATTTATTCTGATTAAGCAACATAACTTTTTTTTAATCAACAAAACAGTCAATAAAACACTAACAGTTAACCCACCACAGTTTTATTCCAGCGTTTGCTGGTGGTGTTTGTGCATTTAGACTTTTATGATGGGAAATAAAACTTAAATAAATAAACATAATATAAAAAATCCCCAAAACTGAATTATTTTGGGGAGATTTTTTTCAATATATATTGTCATCCTACTGTAGATATATTATAAACTTAAATGTAAAGTTGTGTAAGTACCATTTTGAGTGAATCGAGTGCTGCAGCACTGCTAGCGGTCTTCCTCCTCTCTTGGTCGAGCTCTGCCACCAACCTGAGCACCGTCTCTCTGCTGGATTTACACTCCAACTCACACGACTTCACACTCTCCTCCAAAACACAAATTCTCATCTTCAGCCTCTTTCTCTCATGGGATTGATCCACCTTATGATTTAAAAAGCATGAACACTAATTAGAGATTTTACAGTGGGACATTGTCACATTTATGTCCATTTGACTGCAAAAAAAATAAAACCCAGTTTCAACATTAAGACATGATATGTACATTCAGTTTATGTATAAAAATTAATATGTATACAGAGGAGGAAAATAAATCTGTTGTTAGCATACCTCATTAGAGTTTTCCACAACTTCCATGATTAAAATTGCTGCAGTGGATGTGAATATACACTAGAGACTTGTTTCTGTTACAAGAAGTCTCCTGGCAACACCAAACACAGGCTATACCAGACTCCACCAGAGGAAGTGCTGTAGCTTAATATGTTTGACCTAAAAGACTTTATCAATTTACCAAAAACTGGATCTTTAGATGCAAATAAAATGTTATTTAGAGCCTATGAATTACTGTTAAGGTCAAGCAAAGGCAGCCAATAAGGTAAAAGCAACAAATTGATCAATATGTATGTGAAGGTCAACTAATTTAAGGTTTTTTTCACCCTGAGTTAGACTTCTAGGTAGCTCGATCTAACACACTAATTTAAATTCATTAAACTCTTCACTATTCACTTTAAACAATGCAAGGATTCTATGTAGACTTTCAATCTGATCAAAGAGTAAAGAAAACACTCTTTAAATACACAAAATAAATACAGACAGATGGACAAACTAGGTAGTGGATTATGACTAATAACCCAATTTAATGATGTTTTAAGCTCCTGATCTCTTTAAAAAAGGCAATGTTTGCTTAAAATACCCCTTATCAAATTTTGAAAACCATTTCCTCCTTAAACTGTCGATACATAGTTAAATATAAATTATATAAATATACATGCATATATTGGCGAGACAACAGGAAATAAAGGGGCAAAGGGAGAGAGGTAATTGGGGAACAACATGCGAAAAAGTACCCACAACAAATTCAAACCAGAGATTTTGTGGCTCTTTTTATCAGCTGCTTGAACCCAAAGGTCAGCAGGGCAGCTAAATTCATGATGTTTTAGGAACGAAGTCCAAGAGGAATTAACCCTTTTAAAAAACCCTACAGAATTATTTTAATATTTAACTGAAAAGGGACAGTTGTTTGTTAGTGGGCCTAGAATATCAGGCTACAGCCCTGTTACATGTAGAGAAGTAGAAATACCCTGCTAACAGCAACAGTCAAGCGCAACCTGACAGCCTGTCAGTCATGATTCGGGGATGAATTGCCCGGAGTCTTACGTCATGTCAAACAGGAAGTGAGCGGCAAAAAAAACTTTATTAACTAATAACAAACACGCCTCCTTGTGCTGTCACAGAGGGTGTTGTGTGGATATATCCACAATTAAATTTTAACATTAAACACAGCGCCACTGCCATTTTCTGAAGGGTTTAAAGCTGTAATCGTTAAAACGGACTAGTTTTAATCGCTTCTCTGTTTCAGGTAAGCTAACTAGCCGCTAACGATCACACATCTGCCACACTGATTCAACGTTGCAACAGCACGTTTCTGTTGACTCGTACTCACAGGGTATTCAACTTGATAAATTGTAGGAAGATAACATCAAGCTAATGTCTATTTTATTCGGATTTATGATTTCTGAAATTAAAACTTTTCATTGGAAGTTGCTAACAGATTCAGGTTGGTTTACAGAGGTTTGTGATGCTCACAGTGTCAGCTGGCTTCTATGTTATAGCTCACCTGTGCACCTGTCTGTAGTAAGATGCTCCTCCGGACGTTGTGGTCCAGACTGGGAGCTCAGCGACCAGCAGAGAGGAATCCAGTATTCATCTGCGCCTCTTCCAGTCTCTCCCAGTCTGTCCAACCTCGCCAGTATGAATCCAAACCCAGGACTCACTCCAGCTGCTCTGGCCCCTGGATCTTCTCAAGAAGCTGTCATTCAAATACTCTTTACCATCATCAGAGACATGTACGACATGTTTTACCTGCTGCAGGTGGTTTTAAAAGTCTGGGCAGCTCTTTGTTAACTGACCCTGGTATACTGACTCAGTGTAGAAGTGGACAGAAGCGTCTTTACTCACCAGATCTTGTGAAGTCGATGTTAAAACCAACTTTAAAACCAACAACGGTGCCTGGAAAAAGGGTTCCCAAAGGACCAAGAACAAAGCAACCTTCAAGAGCCAATCAGCCTTCCCTTAGTGAGGACAAGGTGATCCAGCCGGTAATCTGATGAATGACTGATCTGTTTAAGTGTTGATACATACATGTCCTGTTGTTTTGTTTAGTGATGTGATAATTAAATCCTGTGTCTCTCTGTAGGACATGATGCAGTGTATCGCCTATGCAACAGCAGATCAGTATCATTTACCAACACTTTGCCACGACCTGATAGGTCACGGCTTTAATGAGATAGATTTACCAAGAGGTACGACTCTTAATTACTCATATATTACACTTTTGCAGGGAGATAAATGTGTTTGAACCCTTTAATGAAAATCATTATTGTGTTGCAGATGCCTCAAATGTGCTGGTGATAAGCACAGACGTGGCTGCAAAACCAGATGATGATGCGCTAATGTTCTTCTTCAGGTAGAAAAAAAGTAGTCTGTGTTCAAAATACTTTGTGAAGTCTTAAAAGTAAACTATCCAATGGAAATTTTCATAACACATTTACTTGGCTTGCAGTTGTTTTAGTTGGTTATAGACGGGGTGGCTATTTAATCTTTTCTGTTTGGCAAAAATGTGTCCCTAGGATCTAGTTTCAAAAACTAAAAAATTGAAATGTGGCTCAGTTCAAGTGAAGAGTTTGTGTAAACTTTACATGGTAGTTTGTAAGGTTTTTTTTAGAAAAAGAAACTGTTGCACCACAAAAAATGTAATTATTTCTCATGTAACTCACTGAAAGAATTTGATATTGGTACTAAAACTTGTGTATGGTATTGGTCTAAAAATAATAGAAAAGATAACCAGTTTTTCTTTTAATGTTTTGTTAACGGACAAATTATGAACTGAATTTCCCAATCTGAAATTCCAGGGAAGGCTCAGTAGTTTTCTGGAACGTTGAAGAGAAAACGGTAACATAACTGTTTATATATTACAAGACATTATTCTTCAATGATTGTAGTTCTTTGTTTCTTCTCTGCCATCTTCAAACCCCCCCCAAAAAATACGTTTTCCTGTCTTTACAGATGAAAAGAGTGTTGAGAATACTGGAGCATCATGAGATTCAGCCCTATGAAGTAGCATTAGTCCACTGGGAAAATGAGGAGATTAACTACATCCTGGGAGAGTACGTTGGTATTCACTCTTGTGTTGTTTTTGTTTATTTTTGCTCTCAGATTTTCTGCAACATTTCCTGTGTAACTTAAATCTCTTTGTCTTCAGGGGAAATACAAAGCTGGAGCGAGGCAACTTCATTCTTAGTGACAATATGGATCAATATGAAGCTGTTCTGGAGAAATTTGCATTTTCAAATGCACTGTGTTTGTCAGGTAAGAACCAGAGATTTGACTGTAAATCCCAAACATTGGTTTGGTTTTGTGGTGGTGCTTCCTCTCCTCTCAGCGTGACCTCTGGGTGTTTTTTTCCAGTGAAGCTGGCGATATGGGAGGTGTTTTTGGACAACTTTGTCGAGTCAATTCAATCAATTCCAGAGGTACAATGGACTCATAACAGCAGGCAGAGAGAAATTTCTGAATAATTGATAATCCTTAATGGTTGTTTGTTTGTTTGTGAGGCAGACCATCTGTCAGTGCTTCCCTTAATGTCAGAATCTATTTTTTTCCTCAGACACTGAAGTCTGGAAAAAGAGTGAAGTTGTCTTCTGCAGAGGTTATGAAGAAGATAGGCGAGCTTTTCACTTTAAGGTAAATTCAGTTTTCTTTAATAGCTGTTTAGTGATGTTTGTTGTTTTTGCCACTAATTGTTATGTCACATACTTCACTCAGTTTAAAGTATCTAACAACTCAACTAGGTATTTCTATTTGCAACACCTTTTGTAGACATGTTTTCGTCTTATACTCCATGATGACAGTCTCTGTTTCAACCCTTTTACATTAACATCCTCCTCTGACAGACACTGTATAAACCTGAGGTCTGACCTGCTCATCACACCAGATTTCTACTGGGACAGAGAAAACCTGGAAAAACTCTACGATAAAACCTGCCAGTTTCTCAGCATCAACCGCCGAGTCAATGTAAATAAAGTTTCTCCAACAAATAATCTGGCATTGTTACACAGATAAAGCTCAGAAACAGAGGTCAGTGCTTTGCTTTTGATGCGAGCTAACAAACATTTCTGTGTTGTTTTAGGTTGTTAATGAGAAGCTGGAACATTGCACACAGTTAACAGATCTGA
This sequence comes from Acanthurus lineatus, assembly GCA_029814665.1. Lineage (NCBI taxonomy): Eukaryota > Metazoa > Chordata > Actinopteri > Acanthuriformes > Acanthuridae > Acanthurus > Acanthurus lineatus. The sequence continues at coordinate 4,256,234 of JAPZDV010000007.1, read as the reverse complement.
TGAGAAGCCATCTGAGTGAGAAGCACAGCTTGAGGTTGGAGTGGATGATTGTCATCCTCATTACTATTGAGGTAAAAACATAAAAGAGATATTTGTATTTAATGGGTAAGAATAAGATGTTTCATGTTTTCAACTTTGATTTATCACATGAAACCTGGGATCTACAAGCTATCTCCTCCTGTAGGATGTTAGCTGGCCTACTTGTGTTATTAAATTTATTATAATGGAATATAACTCATTAACATTCTCTAATGAAATTTAGTTTTGAGCTCATATGTTTAATTTCATTTTGTGTAGCTTTTTCTCTAGTCGAAATTGCATGCAGCCTTTCGAATGAATAATCTCACATCACTTGCTTGTTCTTCTTGTAGGTTTTGTTTGAACTTGCAAAAATGATCTTCTGAACTGCTGCTCCAATGATGCACAGATCTAAAATGGACACTAGAAGCTCCAAAGGAAGAACGCTGCATTTTTGCACTATATAAAGGTACTTTGTCAGTGATATGTGACAATGTTTGTCTGGAAAAAGAGAAAAAAGATTGTGAAAAGGACCTAAAAAATTATGAATGTCTTATTGTTTCTGTGGTCCAGTATTTACATTTCAACAAAACACAATGAATCATTCTTTTTTATTATTTCTTTACTGTTTTTGCCGGAAATCATGGCTTAAGGTTACTGCAGGATTTTATAAACATTTGCTGTTCACTGCTTTTTAAAAGAAAAAACAAAGCACATCAATGGGACTTTTCAATCTTGGAATCAGTTGGCCACACTTGTGTTTTATGAGTTATGTTTTCTGAATTTATGTGTATCACATTGTTCCTTTTTATTTTGAAATGTGAAAATCTGAGATGCATTAACAGCATCTCAGTATGAAAAGTACAGTTTTTAAAGGACAGAGACACTCATCTCAACATATGACATTCTCGTGACTGAAATACTAGCCGTAGAAAAGAGAACAGCAAGATGGGATAATATATACAATATATTCAATATGATGGAGTACAACTGAGAGTGCTGTGTTAAATAAGATGCAATAAAGTAATTGTTTTTTCTAAATGTTTGTCGGTTATGTAAGTGTTTTTCATGTTAAATATTAATTTATTGAATAAGCAGTAGTTGAGTAAAATGTCTAAAGCTAACTTATAAAATAATTTGCAACACAGTAATTACATACAGATATGATTTATTCAAATAAAACAGTATTTTATTGATAAAACACTGAGGAATATGTAAGTAAATATATAAACACAGGTAACTCAAGCTGACATTTTGCATTTTGTCATTAGTGAACAAATACATAAGTCAGGAAGAATGTTTCATAAAAGTCAGTATATGTTGAAAAAACAGGACAAACAGCACACACAGCCTGTCATGACCTTAAATCCTCTTACCTTCACCCCACTTCACCCTCAAACAGACGAGAAATAAAACGGGACAAGTAAAGCTGCCACGAATTTTAAAGTTTAAGGCTCTGCTGATTATAATCATATGAATAAAGATTCATTTACCTTTAAATAAAAAAATATTCCGCAAAATATTTTTTTTTAAACAAATATGTGCCATGCTCTTATCATGCTCTCATTTAAAACTTGTCAGCATAGAAATTCTCTAGAAACTAAACAAGAGCATTTCTGACTGCATACACAACAGCTGTAAGGTACAAGATAATAATACTATAATATTAGTATGCTGAGGTCTACCTACTACTTTATCTGCATAGATCCCATGAGATTTGTGTTTAAGTGAAATGATTAAATAAATACTGAATGACAAAACGATTAATGAACACATAGGATACATTGTGATGGCTGAGAAATATCTACATTTGCTGATATACTGATAGCATCCTTGTGTGAATGAAGATAAATAAACATTTTGTCTGGGTCAAATATATTAAAGGACCAGTGTGCAGGATTTAGTGACATCTATTTGTAAGGTTTCATATTGCAATGAACTAAAAACCCCTTCTCTCAGCCATACCTCTCCAAATGGGCAGGAGAACCTATGGTGACCTTCAGGTAACTAAAAAAACAGAATCAATCACATGTATGTCATATGTCGATGCTCACAGCCCAACAATTCCTATTTCCAGGTAATAACACTCATAAAAATAATGAATATTATTTTTCATTTCTGCCAGAAGATCACCCTAAATCCTAAACACATGCCCCATATGATCTAATGTTGCTTGTGAAAAAAGCAAAAGAAAACATACATAAAAGTGTCTAATGCATTAAAGTGTTAACAAAGTTGATATCCTACCTCTTATAGATATATACATTCAAGAAAACAGATCAAAAAGCTCTTTGCTAGAACATGATTAATAATTGACAAGACCTGACATGATTAGTAACAAAAATTATATCGTAAGCAAACAACTCAGTAGATGTATTGCAAGTCGCAATTGCATAATGGATCTGGTTCAATGTCAAACTGTGAAATAACACTCTATTCCCCTGAGAAGATTAGCACTTTTTCAATAATGCTTCTCTTGCCAGATCTTTTCCATCACCCAGTCAAATGGCTTTTTGAAGACATCTTACAAACTTGAGTGACTTCCTGTTTCATGGTCAAACCTTAAAAGAAAAAATGTAGACAGATATATATCAATTTGGATATTCCAATGATGCATGATTTCAGTATAATGGCATTATTTAATGAGCCAAATCTTGCAAAAATGATACCATTAAGCAAAGGAAAAGGCTTACCGGTAGGATGCACTGAAGTTGAATGAAGTTAATCCGCAGTGACGATCATAGTTCCAGTCTCCAGTTGTTCAACTGCAACAGCAAAAACTTCACCTTCACTCTCAATTTCACACTCTCCTCCTGTTTTTTGAACTTCCTGTTGACTCTCTTTCTCCTCAGTCTTGGATTCAGGCGTCGTTTCAACCTCATGTCCAGGTCCTGCCTTCTGCTGTTGTTCCTCACTCTCTGTCTGAGGTGCTTGTGGTTTCTCCACCTCAAGAGTGGACACCTTCGTTTCCTCTTGAGTGTGTACGACTTCCTCAGCATCTGTCCAAACATCCTGGTCATTTTCCTTCTCTGTCTATGCAGGCTCTTCCGATTTTGTTTCTTGGACACAAGCTTTGACAAGTACTGGCTGACTCGGGGACACTTCTGTTTTCTCTGTTGGCTGTACTGCTTCTATTGATTGTGTTGACTGATTACTGGGAGTTACTTTCTCCATTGCTTTGATTTGTTCTACTGGTTCTACTGTTTCTGCTTGTATGCCGACATCCAGCAGTATAGGCTGTATGACAATGGCTGTTGTAGTTACTGGTTCTGTAATTTCTGTTGATTTCAGGGCGGCTTTTGTTAATTCTGGCTGTATCTGGCTCTGAGTCTCCACCACCTCAACTCTGAACTCAGACACATCTTCTGTCAGTTTTTCAGATGCAGTTCTCTCTGTTGTAGGTGACAGGGAAACTGGGGTCCTTACTTGCCCAAACTGTATGTTCAGTTTTAATTCTAAAGAAAGACTTGACGGGGACTCCAAATTACCTTTTGATGAGATAATGCCAGTGTTTTGGGGGATTAGTGATACAGCATTACAAGGTGTTCCAGTTGGACTTTGAGAAATTTGTGTAACTCTAGCTTGTTCATGATTTTTTTTCTTGTCCGATTCTGTTGATGATGATTTGACTTCTTCTGCTGTGACACTATCTTCTGGTTTTTCCTGTTTAGCTTTAGCTTCCTCCAAATCCTCTTTGTGATCATTGATAGTAACATCTGAAATTCCTGGAACATGGCATTTTTGCATGGAATCCTCAGCCAAAGGCTTATCAGCTGCAGAGTCATCACTAATGACAGCAGGGGCTTCATTTTGTCTTTCCCTGCATGGCCCAATGTTATCATCCATCATTTTTTGATCCTGCACATCATTTGATTCACTTTCAACCATCTCACTCACTTTTGCCACCTCATCTTGCTGCTCTGTTACTTCTTCTTCCAAGTTGACAACAAGTGATTCAGGTACTGTCTCTTGTAAGTTCTCCGATACGTGTTGAGTAACTTCTTGAATGGTCACCTTGTTGTCCTCAGTAATCAATTCCTCTTCAATCTCTGGAATTAGAGTGAGATTGGCCACCTTCTCCACTGTTTCCTGACATGCATCCAGAACCTCTTTGGTTTCTACTATCCCTACCTCCAGCATGGACTCCACAGTTGTCTCTGCTGACTTTACATCAACATCGACCACCTGTGCTTGAATTCTAGGATCTTCTTCAGATGTTACTGATGGCACATGCTTCAATACGACCTCACTGCCTTCTTCTGCTGTTTCGGTGACAAAATCCTTCACTAATGGTGCAGCAGCCTCCGATTCCTCCTTGAGCACATGCTCACTTGCCACTGTTTCTATTGGGGGTTCGGTAATCTCTGATGTTTTCTCTATCAAAATATCAGGTATTGGATCTGAGACATCTTTGAGATTACATACGACGACTTGCGCAGCTATGGCATGTTCACCGTCAGCAGTCTTTATCTCAGTACCTGGAAGTTCACTTTCTTTTTCCAACTCCCCATGGACTTGTACTGCACTGAGATTTACTTCATGTTTGGGCTCATCTGTAGATACAGCATTGTCTACACATTGTGCTGAAGTTTCTTCAGATAGATCAGTTTGTCCTAGGACTTGAGCATTACTTGCCTCCCCATTAATTGAGGAAGTATGAAGTTCTGTTAATGTTTGTGATTCATCTGAAGCTTCAGGGATACAGTCTCTTTGCTCAATTTGCATATCTTGTGGGACACTCTCAGATTTCTGATCCTCTGTTATCTCTAAAGCCTCACCTAGTTGTGCCGAAACCTCAGTCTCTGTTTTATCTGCAACTGAGGTTATGATGCTGGTAGTATCTGGTTTTAAAATATTATCTGATAATATTGTCTTTTCAGGTTCCTGAGTAACTGATCTTTCAATACTCTCTGTCACTACAGGCACTTGTATCAAATCGTCTTCCTTGCTTTCAGTTTCAGTTACAGTGTCTTTTACATCAGATGGCAATACATCTGGTTCTTGAACAGGTTCAGTTTGGGCAGCTTCCACTGTTTGTTTGTCGTCTGTCTCCACCCTCAGATCATTGTCTTGCTTGGGTTGAGCAGTAACTATTTCCACTGCTGGAACATCCTCTGATTTTACTTTGTTTTCAAGTGATAGGATGTTATCCACCTCTGGTTCTAATACGGCTGCCTGTACAGCATTTATTTCTTTTAGTTCTTGAACAGGTTCAGGTTTGGAAGAATCTACCATCTCAAGGTTCACTTCAGTGAGGTGGGTTGTGTCCTCATTCAGTTTATCTGTTACTGTTTGCGTTTTGGGGACATCCTCTATTATTATCTCTTTTTCAAGCCATTCAACACTGTTCACCTCTGAATCTAGTGCAGGTGCTGGTACAGCTTCTATTACTTCTGGTTCTTGAACGTGCTCAGTATTGATAGCAATCACTGGTGGCACTTCCTCTTCTGGCTCCAAACTGACATCAGTGAGATCCTCTGCTGTCTTTTTGGGTTCTTCGGAGACAGTTTCTGCTGTTAATATGTCCTCTGGTTTAACATCCTCCTCTGGCATTTGGACACTGCCCTCCCCTGAAATTATTGGGAGCACTGAAACAGTCTCTATTGCTTCTTCTTCTTCAATCTGTTCAGTTTTAACAGCATTTACTGGTAGTTCTTTATCTTCCGGCTCAAACTTGACATCAGTGAGATGCTCTGCAGTCTCTTTGGGTTCTTCTGTGACAGTTAAATCCTCTGCTGGTGAAACGTCCTCTGCTTTAACCTCCTCTTTTGTTGATTGAACACTGTCCTCCTCTGAATCTATTGTGGGTGCTGGAACACCCTCTGAAGTTTCTGGTATTTGATCATGTTCAGTTTTAGCAGCATCTGTTTCTAGTTCAGCTTCCTTTTCTGGTGTAACACTAACTTCAGCTAAAGGCATTATTTCCTCTTTAAGTTTTTCTGTAACAGTTTCAGCAGCTGATATGTCCTCTGGAGTATCCTTCTCTTTTGGAGCTGGAACATTGCCCCCCTCTGAATCCAGTATGGGTTCTGGTACAGCTTCTTTTACCTCTGGTTCTTGATTATGTTCAGTTTGGACAGTAATCACTTGTAGTTCTTTGTTTTCTGGCTCCAAACTGACATCAGTGAGATCTTCTGCTGTCTTTTGGGGTTCTTCTGGAACAGTTTCTGCTGTTAATATGTCCTCTGATTTAACATCCTCCTCTGGCATTTGAACACCACTCTTCTCTGAGTCTAGTATGGGTGTTGAAATGGCTTCTTTTACTTCTGGTTCTTGAACAGGTTCAGTTTTGACAACATCCGCTTGTAGTTCTTTGCTGTCTGGCTCAACACAGACTTTGATCAGATGCTCTGTAGTCTGAT
>JAPZDV010000007.1:4226406-4243409 GCA_029814665.1 Acanthurus lineatus | reverse complement strand
ATTTTGCGCCATAATAAAGTAAGCTTAGTGTACTTCTTGCGGTTCATTTCAATAAACAAGGACTTTCTCTTGACTTTTTTTTTTATCTTAAATGGATGTGTTGGCACGCAGCACTTGTACTGTCCTGACAACAGCAATGAAATCCAGCCTCAGCATTTTGACTTCATACAGCAACCACAGACAAAAAAGGTTTTTTTTTAAACAAATAATATGTTGCTGCAGTTACTGAAAATCCTTAATGCGCAGATGCGGAGGAAAACCCTATTCAAATTAGCCTAAGTTTGTGATAACAGGTTATCTGCAGTATGTCATCAATCTGGATCTGTGGAAAAACAAGATGATACCTTGTCATCTATGTCCTGCTGAGTCTGAGCATCATCCACTTTTCCGCTCTCCTCCTCAGCCGCTGCTGCATCCTCCTTGTCCTGCCGTTGCGCAGACTGAGCGTCGCCCATGATCGGCTCTGCAGCGCGTCACAGTCCGGAACGAGTGATGGCAAAAACAAACAAAATCCCCAACGTGCTCTTAAAAACAGTCAAGAGAGCTGAGAGGTGGCGAGGGAGACGGTCGGCTCTCAAATGACCCAACGTGGACGTGGAGAAAGTCCTTTTTTTTAAAGGCAAACGCCTCCTTGCGGGATCACATGAAACCTATGAGCCCTGCCTGGCCCGGACGGGCTCGGCACGCCTCCCTCTGCATTTGAAAAAAAAAAAAAAAAAAAAAAAGCTGCAGAGAAAACGCAGCCTGTCCTCAAATGACTGGAGCAAATGTCCGAACAAAAAAGCGTGGACCTGCAGAGATAAATCAGAGATATTAATTCTCCATAGAATGAGAGAAGACGTCAAAGCCCTCGAGATGCACATTAACATGGATTACGCGGTTTTCAATATGCACCCAGAACTCACAATTTACATAATTAAAAATCCAAAAACAAACTCCCCTGATGAAGAAACATGAAGAAAAAGCATCTTGGACTTACCTTCCTTTTGTTCCTCCTGTGCGTATTTTCATCGATATTTAAAACCACTTGAGATCAATGTTATTGGGATTTTTTTTCTTTTTAATTCCAGTTTGGAGCTGCTCATTTAGATTGACAAATAAGCGCACAAATTGGATTATGAGGCCTTCCATATCCGCTCATGTCAGTGAAAAGTGGGTACTGATAATGCTCCTCTTCCTCTCACGAGAAGAAGTCATCAAGTGTTTATGTAACTGCTGATGGGACATCAGATGGTGCAAAGTTTGTGACCCTGCACTTTTTCTGATGTTCATCTTCATAACAACAGAAGAGCAACGTGATGCTGACTGCTTGTTTTTGAAACCATGACAGCAACAAGCATGGATTGAGTTTACCATTTAAAACTGTAGACTTCATGAGTGAAACCCTTTGTTATTTTATTAGATTTAAACCTTATTCATAACAAATTTGGTTGTTTTATTGCATTATAACCAAAACATAAATCCCTTCCCGTGGGATATTTCTCACAATTCATCAGGCAAAAAAAAAAAAAGTCCATTTTAATGGTGTAAAATTATCTCTAACACAGAAGTAAAACATTTCCTAATAAAGTCTTCGGTTACAATTTACAGACCATTTCTAAACATCAACAACAAGTATAAAACATGGGAACTGTTGGTTAACAATCGTAAAATAAATAAATAGCCTGTTATTTTGAAAATCACAAAAGGTCCTTAATTTAATTCATCCTCTTACTGATTTATTCTGAAAACTGAGGAGCCACTTCTCTGTGAAGTCTTACAATGTTTTTTTTTAAATCTTGTATCTTTTGCAGGGTTTTTTTAAGAAACACGACTCATGACTTGTTGAAAAAACTGGGGTTGATTTGACTTAAAGCATCCGAAAGCATCTGCAGGAGACATTTTCGTGTACAAGTCAAAACAAATATGTGCTGGTTAGTGTAATGGCTGTATAATTATAATGATCTTAAAGTTTGTGAAAGTTATCAAAGGTTTTAATGTCAAAGTTTTCTTGCAAATGAAAAGCAACTGACAGGTCAAGTGTACCTCTGGAGCGAAGCAGATTTAACGTCATTTGGACATTAAACGGAGCCATGTGGGCAGATCATCATGAGCACAGGTTGTTTAAGCTCTGAAACATGATGCAGGCGAAGCAGCTGCAGAAGCATGACAATCACATAAAACCAGCTTGACTTCTAGACGACAGAGGGGTGAACTGTTTATTTATCTCTTTATGACTCTGCAGTTTATCTGCTCGTCAGGTGCTCTGTGAAATTTGATGGACACGGTGTTGTGGTTGTTTTTCTCTCCTCATGTTTGTTTTCTGCGTCACGTGTAGATGCGCCATGAGTCTTGAAAACTACCCCCCGTTTCCAGTGTTGTGCATGTGCTTTTATGAATATGTGTAATATTTATTGCTAAATAAATGTGAAAATATAAGATTTATTATAAGCACTCTTATTTTTCTCTGCACATTGTGTGTAAATTTTGAATTTTGTAAATCACAGAGGTGGAAAATGTTAAGGAATAGTTGGTCATTTTCAGAAAAGGCATTTTCTGTCTTGTTGAGATTAAATCAAGAAGACAGGCAGCACTTTCATATCTTAAAATAAAACATAAGGCGACATCCAGCAGCTGGTTAGCTCAGCTAGCACAAGGAAAGCTGAGCTGGGTTTTGTCCAAAATCCACCTATGTACACTTCTAAAGCTCAATTATTACCACTTTATATCTTGTTTATTTAATCTTAGCAACAAATCATTTGCAGACAAAAGAGCTCTGTTTTTACACAAAAAATAAATCTTCATTCAGCACTATAGTGAGTTTTGAGGATGCATCAGCTCAGTTCTTATTATATTTAAATATCTCGTCTAACATTGCATCTGGAGTAGAGCATCAGTCCCGTATAAGGAGCCTCTGTGCTGTGATAAACTTTCAGCGGCTTTCTTGTTTTCCTGCCTGTTACAATCACAACAGGTTTTACATAAAACAACACCGATGTGTCACCTGCAAAGTCAGACCTTGGGAAATCTTATCGCAAAGGGACATGTCCAACCCCATGACAGACATTCATGTTAATTTGATTAGATGTTCGTGCACAGTGGAGCTGTTATGTAAAAACCTCACTCTGAAGCCAATAGGATGAATTAATTAGAGTCACAACATTTTTGGTAACTGGAAACAGCTGATGTTTTCTGTACGGATAACAGTAAACTGACTACTTAGGCCTGATGCAATGTAATGTAATTACACATAGGGGGGTCTCTGGGAATAAGTCTGTGCATGCCCTTTTTATTTTTGACCTGGTAGATTTAGTTTATTGGATACAGGCTAAACTGAGACCTAAATCTGACAAATGAGTCTTTCTTTATGCTTACAAGTAAAATGCCTTTCCCTGCACTCTAGACCGAAATAGAAAATAGTGTAGATGTTGTTGTTTTGGTTCACTTCTGCAGTTGAAAAGTTTGTGTCTCTGAACAAAATTTAAAATTCGTGAATAATTGTACATTTTCCAGAGATTATAAGTCATAATCCTGGTGTCATTCTAATTTGTTTCAGCAAAGGCGTCAAAAATGACTTTAAACATGCTGTGTCACGGAGATAATGATCTTGAAATAAGGCATGAAAGTCATGGAAAAATTTAGTCTTTTTTGAGTCTTACAGTGACATTTCTTTTTCCATGCTTAAAAATCCAACTTCACTTCCAATAACAACCCTGATTACTTCATAAAATGCCTTTAGTTACAGACAAACTCTGGAATAATCATGTAAGACTTTTAATTTTTCAAAAACTTGTCTACAAAGCAGTCTGGCAGGGTGTCAGGATGGAGAGATGTCAAATCTGCTACTTTAATGTTTCGAAATGCCCAAAATGGACCTTTGCCCTCCACTTTAGCAGATTTGCGATCCTTAATTAGGAAAACATTCACATTCACAGAGAGTTTATTTCTGTGTTTCTCAGTCTGCTAGTTACCTCTGACAATTTAGTAAAGAGGGTAAATCAGGCTGAGTTAGATTTTACTTCATCACATGCTCAGTTTCTCATGAGTCAACATGCAATTCTGCATGTGAAAATAATGCAGCACAGTTTATTCATATTTACATAGAAGATATGCATCTTAAACCAGAGCCAGATGACTGAAGAGATAATTAGATTTAAACTTGGAATGTTTTTTGAGTTTTTTTTTTTTTTTTAGGGTACAAAAACACCAATTGTCAAAACTAATTAAAACGCATTTGATGTTTATAAGGGTCACATTCTGGGATGCAGAACAGTGGTTCACTTGTTTCTAACATCCTTTACATTGACTCTGCCTGTGTGCTTTAGATTAGTTGGAACAAAGTTAAGAAAAATGTAAAATTATACATGTAAGTACCAACTCCAAACGCAGTTTCAAGGTTTGTTTTTGCCCTTTTTAATGAAATTTCTCTTATTTATAGACCGTGTGTGAATCTTTTGATCTGAATGCTGTCCTGCTGCATACAGGTAATCACAGTTCAGTGGAATTTTATTTTTTTAATGTGATTCATCGCATCAATAAATATCGTAAATTCACAACCGAAGACATATTTCTTAACTGCATGGCGATAAGACGTTTCCCTGCTTTGTTTAAATAAACTGATGCATTTTAAAGTTGTCAGGACTTATTTTATCTTAATAAAGTTAATGAACTGCATGTTACATTTCTGTTCTAACACTGACATCTGGTGGACAAAGTAAGTACTCCACCAAAGAGGACAGACCTCAGTTTTAAAGCACACATTAGAGATGAGAGTTTCGATTATCAAAACATCCCTTGATTTATCATTTGTTGGTTTAACAGTAGATTTAAGAGACCAAACACTCAGTCAGTTTCACAAAGAGGCCTGTGAACCTCAAGCTGCTCTTAAAGATAAAGAAACTGATCACTGGGAAGAAAAAGTTGATCAGAAACTCCTTCAGTTTGGTGCTTTTGCTTGTTTTAATGTAATGGGTAAATAAGTAATTCAAACACATCTATAAAAGTTGTTTTCTGTGGGAAAAATTGTGACTGACGAGCTGTATGAACATGACAACCAGATGATTCACATTAGAGAGGCTAATAAAAACAACGCAGAGATGACATTGCACATGTGATTGCTGCTAACGTGTTTTTCTTTTTTTGGGGGGTGGGGGGATATTTTAGGTCTCATTTATGCTGATCTTGCTTTAACAGAAGTAAGTATCACTTACACACTGTGTAGGAGAGTGTATCTACAGTTTAGTCACACATCAACTTCAATAAAAAAGAAACAAGGAAAAAAAAACCCTATGAGAAAATCCAGTGTGACTCAAGCTCATGGAGGCCTGTGGAAATTACTGATCGCACACAAACCACCGCTGTCTTTGGAAATGAGTGTGAGTAACTCACAGCTTCCCACGCATCAACTGAACCGTCCATTTTCTTGGTTTAAATATACTTCAGCTTCTTTTTTTCAGGCAGTGTGACTAAAAAAAATCACCTGACAGCTGCTGGTTTCACTGCATTCAGGCCGACAATGAGCCTTTGGTTGGATTATAATGTTCAAAAAGAACAGTGGCTGTAAAAGCGGCAAAGCAGACTGACCTGTGCAAGACTTCTGTTATGATTTGTTGTCACATATGAGCGCTTAAGTCCCGCCCCTGCGGAAGATAACATATCTGAAATACTTCCCCCCTCTTTTTTAAAATGTTTTTGGTGATCACTGTCATCCTGTGGTGACTCTTTTCTGTGATAAATATCTTGCATATTATCTTTTAGTTGTTATTTTCCAGGTTTAAGCTAAACATTAGTCTCCATCCACGACCCCTCATCACCCTGTGTGCTGTCGAGCATGAAAAAAAACATAGAAATCTGTCAAAAACAAGAGTTTACTCAGGCGAAAGCTGATCAGAGAAGAAAAAATGTAACAACAGATACATTTGTCATCATCTTTTTGATAAAATCCTTCAGAGGTTCGGCTTCACCTCACTGTACGTCACTTCATGCCTCCATGTGACTGAACAGGAATGTAGAAAGTTTGGTTTCTAAAAACCTTTTCCTCCTAAACATGTGCATAAGTGATGACAGTTAACATTTCTTTAAAAAATCGTTCAGTCTTTTAGCAGCCGTCACTCTGCCTGGTGGACTGATTTACAGAAACTGTGACCAGCTTGAGCCGCAGCAAAGAGGCCGCAAACCTGCTGATAACAAAACTCTCATACAAGTGAGTTACTGGTTTGTATGTAACATTTTCTGGGCTCAAAGGGGCATTTTCATGGTGTTTTAGGTGCAATTTTTGAACATTTGGTACACAACTTTTGAACTGAACTAATAGTCCAGTAAAGATGCTGTGATTGAGGCCATTTTACACTCACTGCTATTGGAAAATATGACAAAAATAGTTCAAAATATGCACTAATCTGTTGTCAAGATTCAGAAACTGCTCTTTGTCCTGATGTTCAGGATTATTTGTTTGTGCCTTTGCTGTTTTTGTTTAACTCCACTTTATTCCAAGTGTCTCTTCCACTTAAAAACCTGCTTATTAACACGCTGAGACACGTTTTATACAATAGTTTTCTGCTTTTAAACTTGTTTGGTGAGTCTTGAAGGCGGATCAAATGTCTTGGCAGATCAGCTGCATTCATCTGAGGTTGTTTGATTCTAGGAAGTGAAAAATGCTCATAGCTGTTTTGAATATCGATGACGAAGGTTTTTGACTGTTCTGTGCTTCTGTGAGCCCTGAATGTTTGAATCTTTTTATATCTCACCTTAAATTTGCACAATTTCCTCCTTTTTCATTCTCTTTCTCATATTTATTTTCATTAGTTCATTAGTTTCATTCAGTTGAACCTGCAGACATGTTGGCTTTGCTGTTTTCAGGTGTGCAGAGGTCATTAAGCATTAAAGGGACACTTCATTACTTTTACACATAAATTGGAGTTTGGCTGTCAGTCTGTGTGAACAGTTATATTAACTGTGAATAAAAAGACTATCTGTAATGTAAGAGAAGGTACTTATAGTGATAAAAAAAGCTCTAAAACCTCATTGTATATTACCTGCTCAGCACTGACAGCATCATAGAGTAAATTTAGCAACTAGCTGGTGAGCATAGTTGAGCATTTAGCCGCTAAAGAGCAGAATGTTTCCCTCAGGAGCTTAAAGAGACCAAAATCAGAGCTAAAAGGGCTAAGCATCAGGTGACCAGGAACAAGACTCTAAATGAGTGATAATGCTGATCTCCATATCTGGATGTGTAAACAAGCAGCTAAAGTTAAGTGACATTCAACCAATGAGGTGAAATGCATTATGGGAAATGTAGGATCCAGTGTTTTTGGAGCAAATGTCAGGATGTCTCACTCGCTTCTTGGATTTCAACTATTTTTTAACCTTTAAGTCAAAAGTCCCACAACTGTAGCAAAGTACAATACTGACTTTTTAAAAGTCTTTAACACTATGAGGCCATTATTGTGCTAACAGCTTGTTTCCTCTGCCCCTCAGTGGATCAGGTCATGCAGGTTTAATCATCTTGTGACTCCTCATGTTGAACTTATGACCTTTTAGAAGAATCCTGACTCCCTGCCACACATGGAGAACAGATTTGCACTCAGATGAATAAATCGTTTCTCTTGTGGTCTTTTGTGTCATGTTTTGTTTCCTTTCAGACATGAGAGACCGACTGACGCACCTCCATCAGGTGCAGACTGACTCTGAGGGCTTCAGCACGGTGGAGCTCGACAGTATTTCAGAGCATGGAGCAGCAGCAGCACCATCAGCATCAGCAGCCTCACATCCTGACCAGGACCAGGACCAGGACCTGGATGGCGTCCTGCAGGAGGCCCAGGAGATCCGTCTGGAGATCCAGCAGATCCAGAACGACATCAGTGACCTGAAAGACGTGAACTTCCAAAACTTACACAAAACCTCACATCCTGTCGCGACGAAGCGGGACTCCGGTGCGATAGGGGCGGATATTAAACGCAGAGGTGAGGCCGTGCTGCAGCGGCTGCACACCATGAACACCCTCAGGGGGGAGCTGGAGGCCGAGCGAGGCAGCTCGGACCCCACGGCGCGCATCGCCCGGACGCAGTACCAGTGTCTCAGCAACGCTCTGCGGGAGGTGATGTTCAGCTACAACGACGCGGAGATGAACCACAGGGAGGCCTGCAAGCGGCAGATCCAGAGGCAGATGGAGGTGGTGGGCAGGGAGGTCAGCGGGGAGGAGCTGGAGGAGATGATGGAGGGCGTGGAGTTGAACGTGTTCAGCGTCCAGGTGGAGGGCAAGACGGCCCGCTCGGCTCTGCTGCAGATCGAGAGCAGACACAAGGAGCTGGAGGAGCTGGAGAAGAGGATCGAGGGGATCCAGGAGCTGTTCCTGGATGTGGCCGTGCTCACAGAGGAGCAGGGGGCGAACATCGACAACATCCAGAAACATGTTCAAAACACCGAGGTGATCTGTGAGGAAGGCATCGTGCAGCTGGACAACGCCAAGAAATCAGATAAAAACAACCCCTTTAAGAGTATGTTCTGCGGCTGCTTTCCATGTTATCATAATTAGAGTGAATGAGGGTCTGTGGTTTTTGGTCCTCTGGTCCATGTGACTCAAAGCTTCACTAACAAAATACATGAAGATTTTATTTTTCAATCATCAACCTCTGCTTTTATAAGACAAAACAATCTCATTTTGTGCACTTGATCATTGTAAAATATCATGAGACTGAATTGCACTGATTTTTATTCATTGTAAACATATTTTGTACAGTTTATTAAAATGCTTAAACACTGATAATAATGTGAGTCACTAACAACAATAGAAATAAACTTAGAAAAGCTTGATTCAGTACAATTTGGCAATACTAAACAAACATAGCAAACAAGTAACTATATGATGTCGTAGGAAAAACACTTTAAAGATATACTACCATACTTGTACTATATTAATATTGACAATATAATATTGTCTATTACTTATATTGAAGTATTCTTATAGTCTGGTGGAGCTACTTTAACTTAACTGAACTCAGACTGTAAATATTATCTCCATTGCTGTGATGTTTTGGTAAGAAAACTTTGTCAACTCCTGCTTTTAAGGTCAAAACTGTAATTATTTATATATTATGTTAAATTGTATGTCATGCAGGATTAAAAAGATCTAATATTTTGTTTCAGAACTACACTTATTAAAGATTTTGAAAGGTTAATTGATGATGAAAGTGTTTTTTAAAATATATTTGTATCTTCTTTTTCATTCTGACAATAAAAGGCTCTATCCTCTGTGTTCATGTCTATTAAAAGTTTGTGCGCAGATATCATAATTTATTTAAGCTCTTTAATGTTCAACAAGAAGCGTGAGTTCAGATTAAGATGCCTCCTTCCTGCACTCAGATCATACACACACCAGGGGGGGAGTGTGTGAAATGTCGGGGGGGGGAGGAGGGCGTGATCTTCCGCATTAGTACCTGTTACAGGATGCATCAGTGTAATGTGTCAGTGTGATGTGTGACCGTCATACCTCCTTAAAAAACACCCAGAGACGCTTGTGCAGAGCTGCATGTTGAAATTAGATGCTCTAACGGAGAGAAAAAGAGGAAATGAGTCTTTCCGTGGATGCTTCTTCTGCTTTAGCGAGTCTAATTGTGTAGGACGGTCGGAGGAGAACACAAGAAGGTATTTTACACTTTATATTTTATCGTGTTTTTGGATATAAATGCGCGAATCATAACTCGCCACATCTGGTTCCTGTAACAGCTGGTCATCGCTTTCAAGTTCTTTCAAGTTTGATTATTTGATTTATTTTCTTGTGTAAAACTTCATTTGACTTAACTTATGTAACATAAAAGCTGTGAAACATCTCGATCGGAAATGACTGAGTCGTGAGTCGACACCCTGTAATCAATTACTATCTGTAAAGAAAACTGCGGGGCCGTCGCATCAGTTTCCTTTTCAAGAGTCAAAAACAGATACTGATCTAATCTACTGTCTTCGGATAAACTTCTCAAGTAGTTAATGTTCTAACAGAGGACTGATGATAATGATAATTAATGGTGTGATTAAGTTTTTAATGGGCTCTCACTTGAAATATCCAACTTGTATGTGCTACAAAAGTTTTCCTATTTATAAAAAATAACTCAGTATCTTTCAGAAAATAAGTCACTGCACTGCATGTAATATCTGGCTACTTTTAAATCGTAAAATAATAAATTAATTACTATATAAAATATGAGATAACATGATGATAAATTTCAAACAAGGGATCTAAGGTTCTTGCAAGTATAGATGAATTTAACCCGATTCTAAGGGGATAAATATGAGATTAAAATATCAATATGTTGTATATTTAAATGAATTACGAGCTTTTTAAGCCATCTAGCAGGAGAAGTAGACTTTTACTTGAGTAAAAGTACCAGCACAGCAACAGAAATACTCCGTTACTAGTAAAGTTCTAGCTTTTTGAAACTCAAAGGCTACTGGCCAACAGGATTTAGCATCAAACATGCCACAAATGTGATAAACGGTTGTGATTGGCTGGACATGGGTCAGGTGGGCTGGACACCTGTTTGAACTAAAGTGGGTCAGATGCATCTGGAATGATAAATAATAGATTTATCTGGATCTCAGGCTAAAATAAAACATGTTTTTAAGCTTTAGAGGTGATGGGTGATTGATTGTGTCACCTTTTGTTCACCTTTGCTCACCTTTGTAGGCTAAGCTAACTAGCATCTGGACAGATGTCAAAGTGTATCAATCTTCTCATCTGACTAATAAGTGTATGCCCAAAATGTCCTACTCCTTCTTTGAAGAGGTCAGTAAAGGTTCCTGACTCCTCTTGCAGGTGAGATGAGGGACCGACTGTGTGAGCTGCAGACCCTCAAACCTGCAGTGGAGGATGTCCAGCCTGAGGAGGACCACAACCACATCACTGAGGACGACGAGAGGCATCAGGTGCAACAAGTCGTCGTGTTTGATGGAGAGGATGTGATGGATGGCGTCTACAAGGAGACGCAGGCGATGAGGAAGGAGCTGCTGCTGCTCAGGATGGACGTCAAGCGTCTCGGGAAGCAGAACACCAGGTTCCTCACGTCTGTCAGGAGGATCAGCAGCATCAAACGGGACTCAAACGCCCTCGGACGGGACATCAAGGCCAGAGGGGAGGGCGTTTACGCCCGGCTGGAGAAGATGGGGAAGCTCAGCAAGGAGCTGGACGAGAGGCACGGGCCTACATCAGCTGTGGCTCGGATGGTGCGTTCACAGCAAGTTTCTCTGACCGCCGCCTTCCACAACGCCATGTCCGAGTACAACGAGGCCGAGATGGCCCAGAGGGAGAACTGCAAGACCCGCATCCAGAGGCAAGCGGAGATCATGGGCAAGGAGGTGAGCATGGAGCAGATCGACGAGATGATCGAGACGGGCAAGTGGAACGTCTTCTCGGACAACCTCCTCCTGGAGGGGAGGACTGCCAGGTCCGCTCTCAACGAGATCGAGAGCCGGCACAAGGAGCTGCTGGAGCTGGAGGGTCGCATCAGGGACATCCACGAGCTTTTCTTCCAGATGGCCCGGCTGGTGGAGGAGCAGGGCTGCATGCTGGACAACATAGAGGCAAATGTGGGTGCGACTCAGGACTACGTCGCCAAGGCCACGGTTCAGATCAAGAAGGCCGTGAAATACAAGAAAAACAATCCCTGCAAGAAACTGTTTTGCTGCTGCTTCCCCTGCTGCAAGTGAACCTGCATCAGTGTTGTTGTGATTGTATCTGGATCTGAACATCTCATGCAAAGGTTCTTGCAGTGTTTCTGCTTCAGTTTGTGTATTTATTTGGCTCAAGTTAAGCATCGCCTCCATTTTTAAGCAAGTAGCATCGTCCAAATTTCACACTCTTGCAAAGGCCTGCGTATCAAACCATACGTCCACATGCAAATGTCTACAGAGAGATATGGGTGTCACATTTCCTGATTGCAACTGGAATGCCTAACTCTCAGTTTTCACCTCCAACTTTAAGCTCTAAACTTTGTATAGATATTTATGTGATAAAAATAAACGCCTTTTGGCTTTTTTTAAATCCTACATGGATTAGTTTTAATGGTCTTTTATGTTGCTGTGTTGTAGTTGTAGTTCTCATTTGCAGCCATTGCTCAACAGGTCTGAAGAAACACACTGAGCACAGCGAAGTAAGACTGTGGTTAGCTGGGGAGGCAAGATAGATTTGTGTGGATTTTTTGCAACTATAAATTTGCCACCCCCATGCAAAGTTTTCCCCAGCTGTGGGCCAAAGTTTAAGACATCAGACGGCCATTTTTCAATCCCACGTTTTTCCTGTAGCTTCACTGGTCCACGCTGTCAGAGGTCACTCAGTTTTTTTAGATTGTTCCAGATAAAAGACCTCATGAATGAATGTGGACTTTGGTGTTCAGCCACGCAGCGTGAAAACAATTGTGAATAGAAACCTAATTAGGTCAGACTGCAGTCTGTTTGCACTGCAGACCTGTCTGTCTTTTGAGAGTGATAATAATTAAAATTTAAAGGGTCTTTATATTTTTTTCTGGGTGTGACAGTCCATCAACCCACTCGGGGAGGGGGGGGATTCCCAGTTATCAACACCTGAACCGAAGCTAAGAGGCTGTGTGAGAGGCTGTGTGACTCGGGCCATCGTTGCTGTGCGTGTCACAGAGACGCCGGTGGGTGTTCGCAGAATTACCGCCTCTGCTCTGCGATGACATGAGCGTCAGGGGCCGCGATGATCGCACTTCCTCCGCGGCCTTGTGTGGTTTGTGGCGAGCGTTTTTACTGGCAGCGTGACTTTGCTTCTCTGGCGTCGCCATTGCACGCAGGTATACCTGATGCCCCGACATTTATATGCAGGTCCTTATCCGCAGGATGCAATTAGTCGGTTTTAACACATGTGAGGCCACCAGTATGGCCGAGTGGTTAAGGCGTTGGACTTAAGATCCAATGGACATATGTCCACGTGGGTTCGAACCCCACTCCTGGTATTTATAGGTACTTTTAACCAGATCAAACGTGAACACATGACAGGAAATGATGAAAAAAATCACCTAGTTAACTTTCAGTCTATCTCCCCACATATGCAACAAATAGATCTGTCAGATATCGCGAACTTATCCGCGATTACACTTGATCTGATGCCACATATGTGACCGAAATCCGCATTTTTCTTTGTTGTGTAAGCTGTGCACCACCAGTTTATTGTTCAGTGATAATGTTCGGACTCATTTGAGTTGAAGTTGCGAAGTGAGGCTCATTATAAGCTGTGGGGTTTCAGGAACAGAGGGGAAGCACCCTGACTCAGCTGATAAACTGCGGGTGAAGGGTTATGATGTTTTGTTCCCCTTCAAACAGGGATTTTTTTTTTATGAGTCAATACAGGCAGCGCGTTCACACAGCATCTCAGCGTTAAAATTAAGATTTAACTTCACAATTTTGTCCATGTGTTAACAAAACAGTGCCCCAATCACACCAATTTAAGAGATTATATAGGTAAAATATCATTTCTCTTGTGTTGATTTACAGGTAATTTGACGTGAGTATATACCACAATTAAAAAAAAGTATCTTCAGTTTTCTGGCTTAAAAAAAGGTTTTTCATCACTTTTGACAGTCTTAAGAGGAGGAACAATGTTCTGAAATTTTAATCTGTGATTGGAAACACACACTATTTTTTTCTGTCACTCGATGAGACGTGAATGTAGCTGTAAGATTTGCTTATGAATTGCTTTGATCAGTATCTTATTCACGGTGCACCATGCAAATACATTAAAATGAAAAACTCAGTCACAAACTGCAGCATCATGGTGTAAACTTTCCGTCCCATCTAGTGAATTTAATCGTGTGGATCTGGCGCCACCTAGCTGCGAAATAAGTGAACATGTTGCCATAAACCGGTTGTTCAACTCTTCTTTTTCCTGTTTGAGGCAAAGTGGTTTATTACTCTTGTCTGCACTAACAGGTACAATCCATTATGGAGAATTGAAAGAGTCCACACCACTAACAGTTCCTTAAACTTTATCAGCTATGCCTCAAATCTTTTTTCTTATTTTTGCTGCACAGTGTTCGAATTTCTATTTAATTACTTGACAATGAGAATGTCCACAGGATTTTATCACCTAAAACCTATAAATGAGATGAACAAAGCACTGAGAAGCAGGTGGTCTTTGTTGCTCAGTAACAGTTTAAAGTTTAGGCACACAGCTGAGAACTGCAGCAATAACAGGACAAAAAAAAGAAAAGAAAATGAAAAAAGAAGAACAACATCTTAAAACCGAGAGCCTCTTTATTAAAATGCTTCAAAAGTCAAACAAATGAAGCTGGCATATTGTGGTGAAAAATACACTTCAGCAGGAGTGAAAACAAAACTTAAATGCTGATTAAAGTGTTAATACACACTCCAGGTGCCTGCAAAGTCCACATTTCTAAAAAAAACAAGAGTTGTACTGCAGCTGATATACATTTATTTCAATTTCATAGGAGCCTCAATAGAGCAAAAGACTGGTTTAATGCTCAGGTCGATCACTCTGATCTATTCCATCGAGTGAACCTGACGAATGAAGGTTTCTGATCAGATGTGACTTTAGTTCATTTCAAGTTTAAAAAAAAAAGTAACAGTTAAATATGAAAACGTCCTGAACTGATGCTCTGTGCCTGAGAAATTAAATGTATAACAAGTTTGCAAATGGACTGACTGATACATTTTTCATAGATATCAAACTCGCATGCAAAACACGAGGGAGCAGATTTCCTGCTACTTAAGCAAAGACAACCTCTCAGCATTATGATTAAAATTTTACAGTACATGCCTTCATGTGCAAATCAATATTTCAAATACAAATCCAGACATTACAGAGATTTTTTTTTTCCTTCCAAATAAAAGTACCAGTACAAAAAAAAAAAAAATTAGAAATAAAACCAAAACCTGGACTGGGACTTAGGTAAAAACACAGCTTAGTTCTGAAATCACTTGGGCTTTTCATCAAACTTGAAAAATATAAAAACAACAAAATCACGCAATTTTCTTAAAGGAATATCTTGAAAAGTCGATTAATCAGATATATTTGCATTCTGCATTGCAAATATCTGGAGTCCTTTTCTCACATAAGGGGAGCAAAAGTTCTAATTTTCATGTGTTGTTAGACCTCATTTCTTAATGCAAACTAAAATAACAATTTAAAAAGACTCTGAACACTCCAAAGAACATTGAAAAAGCATTTTTGCTGACAGTCTGTTTCACTTACTCGGATACAAAAACACAATGTTGAGGGATGACAAACCTGAAAACATGTAATTTGTTAGTCCTGCACTGCAACACACACAGTTATGTTATTATAATACTGAGCGGTACACCAATCCATTCTGAAATCCCTCAGTAATCAAGCAGCTGACGGGTCATTGTGTGGCTCTCTGCACCTCTGTTGACTTCACCGACTACACACAATCTACTGCGAGACGAAGCTACAACCCTGAGACACCAACAACAGTCGAACAAAGTGGACATGTAGTGCAAGAAACACACAACCATGATAAATAATGAAAAATGCACATAAATAGTGATGTTTGCTTACTGGTGGGAAGTGTGTGCCCGTTGTTTTTCTCAACACCTGGCCTGCAGGGTTTCATGAGGTCTGACAGTGAGAGGAAAGAAACCAAACTTTCTGCCTGACAACCAGTCGCTGATGGATTCTTGTGTTCACTGAGTACATTCATTGTTTTGTTTTTTTTTAACTTGCTACATTTAGTTGATTACTTGTAAAAAATAATTGCTGGTTACTTGTGAAAATAGCTGGTATAAGAGACAAACCTCGAGCCAACCGCAGCTGAAAATGTTTTGCCTTTTGGCTGGTGAGTCGTATTATTTCACCTCTCAACTGACCAACGTGCCAGCCCATTAGTCAGAGAGAAGAAGAGGAGAAGAAGAAGAAGAAGAAGAGAAGATGGACCACCTTTTTAACTGCTATGACATGCCAGACCACAAAACACACTGTTATTTCAAACACCAAACAGGATGATGGGAACATGCTTAATGCTGGTGAACAAGAAAAAAAAAAAAATCAACACCCACAGTGATGACAGCATGACCATCCTGGAAAATGGCATACATTGTGCACAGCTACCACAGATGTTTGGTCAGTGTAGAATTCAATATAGAATTAAAGCCATAAAATCTAGAAGCTCTAAGCAGTACACACACGGTCACTGTGGGTTTTTTTTATCAGGAGAAGACACAAAAACCGTGCAAGATACCAGTAAACTGTTCCAGCCAGAAGCAGCAGAGAAATCTCACTGAGATGCTCTGAACAACCTCGCGACCAGAAAAAAAAAATCAAGTGTATGATAAGTTAAGGCTCTACTCCTACCTCCACTGTAGCACAGTACTGACTTTTTGATATAAAAATAAAAAAAATTCTACATCAAAACATCTGATTATTTACACAATGTCAGAGTAGGTAAGGGTACAACTTGAGTAGACTGCTACTGGGAGGGAGGGAGGGGGGGTTTACAAGGCCAGCAGTTTAATTTGCTTGTTCACAGTCCTGATTTGTGTTTGCAGCCTCTTAGCCTCCACTCAAGTATAAATCGGCCCATTACTGGCTTAGTCTTATATTTGGGAGTGAAGATTTGTTTTTCCACAGTAAAGCAAAGTAAAACCAACTGTTTACAAAAAAGTCAACCAGGAGTTTTCTATCCTTTTGAGGCTGGAAGAAACTAACGTCTGTAAACACTGAAGGAAGGTACATGTGCATTTTAATTCTAATGGTCTCAGAAATGTCCAACGGATGAGTTCATCTCTGAAAAAAAAACAAAAAACATCTATGCTACTGGTTTGAGAACTGAACGTAAACACCTTCCCTCTTTCGTGAGCTCTCTGGTGAAGCACATGCATGGCAGAGGAATCGCCTCCTCCCGACGGGCAATTGTATTGAACTTGCACTTCTTGAGGTGGTCGGCCATGCTGGCGATGTTGGCAAACTTCCACTCATTCACTGTACCAAAAGCTGTGCTGAATCGCCACACCTAAATAATACACAATATACAAGTAATCTA
>JAPZDV010000007.1:4210000-4226398 GCA_029814665.1 Acanthurus lineatus | reverse complement strand
AAGTAATCTATTACTTATCATATTATGATACTGCAGAGTGGTTGCATAAAAGAAAAAAAGGGGAAAAAATTGAATGTGTTTTTTTTTTGTAAAAGGACTGAATGACTAACCTTATCTGTGATCTGCCATGAAGTAGATCCATCAGCACGTCGTTTCTTCTGCCACAGCAGGACCACCATGCCACGCATCTGGAGCAGACTGGCACACACATCCCTCATTGTGCGGGACACTCTGGACAGCTGGCACAAGCTGAAGCTGTCCAGGAAGCTTGCTACATGTTGCAACACCTCGAATGGAAGACTGCTGAACTGATCAGACCGAGAGTCAAAGCGGCGGCCGTTTTTTGGAAGGTTGTCCCCAGTTTTTAAGGGCAAACCAGGCTGAACCCCAAATGAGCCAAGGTGCCTGTCGTGGATGATCCTGAAGCCCTGCACAGACGGGCAGAATCGTCTTTGGGAGTAGGTGCAGCCATAGTAGGCTAAGGGGCAGCGTTGCTCCATCCAGCCATTGAGCCCTGCGTGAATATCCCCGTGAACATTTTTGAAATGAGACGAGAACTCGTCTCGCCGGAACAGCTGCCCGCACACAAATGTGAACATGGAGCGCTGCTTTGTTTGGTATCGAGCCACACATTCAAGCACCAGGTCCAGCCTGAGAGTGTGGAAGGGGCTTGGATTGGAGAGCTGCGGGCTGGCGTGATCGCAGGCCGAGGCAGAAGCGATGTCTCCCACCATGGTGTTGGTTGCGAGAATCGCTGAAGGGAAGGAGAATGTCTGAGTACCAAAGTCAATGTGGTAGCCATCAACAAACCTGCTGTCTGAAATTCCTCGGCCTCCCGGAGAGTCGCCAAGGCAAAAGAGCAAAGCTGCAGTGATGAGATCAATGCCGTGGAGGCCCATGGGGTCATCGGTGACTTCCAGGTCTGATGTGTCCACTGCCTTATCCTCCATCTTTGCTCGAAACAAGTAAGGGTCTGACAGTAGAGCCCGACGCCCATTAAATGTAAACATACTTATTCCTCTTAGCACTTCTACATTCTGTAGTTTACGCTCCAAACACCTGTACCTGAGTTCACTAGGTAAGTGTTGTAAGAAGTTATTTGTCACATGATCGGACAGCAGGAATGGCATTGGAGGAAGTGGTGCTTGTTGAGGCACTGGACGTTCCAGTGCTATGACAGGCATGTAATCCTGAGGCATCTCTGGCCAGACAAGGTTCGAGTCATTTATTGGCTCCTCCTCAATACTGTCTTCCTTTTCTTCAAAAAATATTTCTACAAAATCTTTTTCTTCTGGCCAGCCAATACCGTCCTCTTCTCCATCTATCCCCACTGCACAATCCACTCCACCTACAGCTCCAAGCTCACACTCTGAATCAGAGTCACTCTCTTGCATATCCACGTTCTTCCCACCCTCTGCAACATAAACGCTATGACTATCACCATTTTCTCCATTGTGGAGGGCTCCATTCTTGTCAGTCTTTTCCCCATTTATATTTCCAACAATTGCACCAATATCCTTGGAATTACTGAGGATATCCAAGGCAACTGCTAAACTTCTGCTGGTCTCCACTGAGGCTCTATACAACTCGTTATAGGGTTCCTCTTCCATATTCACTGTTCCATTGCCCAAAACTGTCTCAGGTAGACTTGATGCCGTGGCCATTTTGTCACTTTCGTCAGCTTCCTTATCTCCATTCTTTGACACTGTGGTTGTAACCTTCAGCGACTCTAACAACATCCTCTGATCCTGCAGGGCCAAGGCCATGTCTAGTTGCTCCACCTCATCAAAGTCTTTACTCAAGTTTTCATAGGACTTGCGATCCGAGTAGCTGACAGGCCAGCGATTCCACTCCATCGTACAACAAACTATACTTGCTGGGCATGTCTCAAGGTGTTTTGCCATTTTGATCCTTGCAATAGTGAATGGGCAGCCAAATCCACTATTAAGGCAAGGCAGCCGTTCATACGGGCACAGTAGACGGTGTTCCTCTAGCTTGCATGAGTGAAAAACTGCCCCACAGACAAGGGGACAGCCAATGAGGTCGCAGCTAACACCTGACTCTGGTCTCACCATACATCTTCTGTTGATGCATTTAAGGCAGTGGGAGTGCAGGTTCTCCATTTTTTACTTTATTGCTCCTTGCCCAAGGTGTTCTGGTAGGGAGTAGGGGTGACAGGTTCAACCCTGAAACAAAGTTTGCAAGAAACATACTTATTTCACAAAGTCAAATAAATTCCACACTGAAAGAAACATGTTTTAGGGCAGCATCCGCTGTAATAAAGCATGCTAGTTTCACATTGCATCGTAGAGATTGAGCTCT
Source organism: Acanthurus lineatus (assembly GCA_029814665.1). Lineage (NCBI taxonomy): Eukaryota > Metazoa > Chordata > Actinopteri > Acanthuriformes > Acanthuridae > Acanthurus > Acanthurus lineatus. The sequence goes on along the minus strand of JAPZDV010000007.1, from coordinate 4,224,076 downwards.
TTGCTTCAACATAACTTAAGGAAGGGCACTGAGAAGTGGTATTAAAATAGAACCAGTTCCAAGGAGGTCATTACAGAAATATTGTTACGTTATAATACTGATAAGTTGTTCAGGCATATGCTGCTGCTATCTTTGTTTTTGCAATGTTGACTCATATAACATACTGTGTTTGGCATCTTCAAATTCTTTCCAGTTTCCTAATAATGCTGAGTGCCAGCATCAGATGACTAAGTGTGGCATTGCATAATACATGTTTACATTTTGTGCCCTGCAGTTGTGGCTGACAGGCCAGCACATTCAAGAGTGTGGCAGTAGGTGGTACAGTGGAGCCCAACTGGTTTATGTATGCTTGGCAGCAAATAGCTGGCATAGTAAGTATCGATCATCCCGCGGTAATCTATGTTTGTGTTGGGTCTTAGTATGAGCTGTCATGACAACCAGAGATGATTGATATTGTATTGTTTATGACTGTTGCTGTTTATGAGTGCTTTCATCTGTAGGGATTCAAATAATTGTTGAATCTTTTCCCAGCTTTTCACCCTTATACTTGACTAAATCATGAAGAATAGTATCAATAAGAGAACTGGTAAGTATGGGGATCGATAAAAAGTGTCAGTATCGATATTGCTGTTGATGAAATCCTATTTATATCCATCCCTTTGTGCACATAAGGTCCCAGCTATTCTGTAACATAAACTTCTCACACGTGTTCCCTCTGTGTTTATGTTTACAATATCTTCAGGCTGTTCAGTTACATTTCACAACACCCCTGTTAGGTTTCACAGTGACACCGGTTCCTCCAAAACTATAGGGTAAACATGACCCCTCACCTCCAGGCTCTCAGAGCTGCCTTTTACGGATTCATGGAGCTTGGTGACAGGTAAGAATTTCAACACATTATACAAACTGTTTGCCTTCACCCTGCACACATCCTCGATGGGAATAACTGAATCATTAATGTCGAGTTAGTTATGTGAAGGGATTAAAAGGATAAAGAATGCTAGCTGGAAGAACAAAATTAAAGCCACAATAATGCTAAAAGTCCAAACTGCAAAGCCACACAGAACAGCTATTGTTCAAGTCTTTGCAGCCATGGCCGGCAACAGCTACCTAAATTACGCAAGCAAAGCTGGCAAGTTAGCAAACAGCTAAAAACACAAACAACACAGCAACAGCCGGTTCTAATAGTTAAAGCCCAATAAAATCTGTACTCTAGAGTATAGCCATAGCCTAATTAAATAAAATAATTAGATTTTATGAGAACTGTGCACAAGAAAAACTGGATCTGCAAGTAACGAAACTTATGTTAAGTTAAACAAAAGAACATTAACAACATGGCCAGACAGTTAGCATTAGCAGCTACACTTCGCTAGCATACACAGTTAGCTAGCTGGTAGCTTCTAGAACTGCTTACCCGAGTTACGGGGTTCTCCAGGTGTATGTTATCACTATTATCTTTACTTAAATGAGCTCCGTTGACATCAGCAACGCGGAAACTACGGCGACAAAAGCATCTCACAGTCTAATATCTTTCAAAATCTTCTTATAATATGTACTGGCTGCGGCTGGTTCTCCTGCTGTGAGTCTTAACGCTGGTGTGAGTCGGTCGGCGTTTGTGTTGATCCTGGAACGAGGCGCCGCAGTACTACGTCATCACGTAAACGGCCCGGTCACATTTAGGGTTGATGGACGCAGACCTATGAGAGGGCACTGAAATAGACGGACTGGGGAATACCCCGAGCGCAGTTTCACACGCGCCCTCTCATGATCGTGATATGTCTGAGGGTTTTAAATTTGGATTTTTATTTCATGCGGACTTCTGCCATGTAACTCAGAGTACCCATAAAACTTTCAAACTGTAAAAGGACAAAATAATTAATCCAAACCAGCAATGATAGCATGTTCCTCTGTGACACAGACCCTCCCACCCCCCAAAAATACACACAGATAAGCCACACCTTTAATACCATAATAATAGGCATTGTAACCTATTTTATGTTAATACCACATACCCATATCTGGTGCTATTTAGTAATAATGATGCTGAAATAGTCCCAAATAAATCATTATTTACTCTATAACAGGTAACATTTGTAAAAACTACAGTGACAAGCCGTTTTATAATTCTGCCTTAATTAAAAAATAAACTATGCACTGTATTTGTGACCTGTTTGTAGTCAAGGAAGGACATACGGAAGTCAGCTAGTACTGAGAAAAAAATCTGAACACTTTGGTTTGATGAAAAAATGAGGAAAATCATGCAATAAAACTAAATACTTTAAGAAAAAAAATTGTAAAAACATACTTTCACGTTGCATGTGGAAGTCCTATAACAAAAGTTTTTGTCAAGATAGAAGTGCACAAGTAGTGGTAACGAAATGTATTTAAGATGTCAGGTACCCAAAAGTCCTTATTAAGAATAAAATGTGTAAATATCATTGTATTATTGCTGCATACAAATTACTGTGTAAGTAGCATAAGTTGCTGATTGGCATTCTTTTGTGGATTCAGACTTCAGATTAATTGTAACATCTGTCTGATAATTTCACATAATTGGAGATAAAATAACTAAATTTCTCCCTAAAATGCATGACAGTATAAATCTGTATAAATATGGAAATACTACAGTAAAGCACAAGTACCTCAAAAGTCAGTTCTTTGAGAAAATGCATTTGTTTCACTACTGGGAAATGAAAATTCAGAACAACACTTGAGAGAGACCTTTATTTAGTTGATTTCTTACAATTCAAGAAACTCATTCATGAAGAGAAACAAGACTTTTATTCGTATCATACTTCACACCTGTACATGTGTGTTTTTATTTGTACATGTTTATGTATTTTTTTATGTCCATTTCTTAGCTTGAAGAGCTTCTTGATCCCTTGATTCATGAGGCCACCTCTGAGATATGGTGAATGTTGGAAAGGGTGAGCTGGGCCTCCCGTGCTGGGTAGAAACGTCTGGAGCGGAGCCACAGCCTCCCAAACACTCCTGTGATCAGCAGCAAGACGACCAGCAACCCCCCAAGGACAAAGGTCTCCACGGGCGGGACTCCGCCTGCATCTACAGAGAGGAGGACACAGGTGGAGCCACGTTTTTGCATATGAACTAAGAATGCTTATTTAGAATCTCTAAGCTTTGAGGATTTAAAGGCTAAAGCCTCTCAGATCCACGAGTAACACAGATGACGTAAGAGGTGACCACATACTCAGATTGGGCTTTTCACTGTCGTTTAGTAGTCGTCTGATTGGTCCATAAGACACTGTATGAGATAGAGGGATGTCTCTCCGTATCCTCATTAATCCGTCTTCACCAGAGCAGTTCTGTTTGGAAAAAACAAGAGTGAAATATGAAAGACAGTTTTTATGCAAAGGCAGTGCACATTTAAAATTAGAACACTTTTAACTACAAGCTCATATGGTCAAAAGTCATTTTCAGTCTGACAGGTCTAAATTAAGGACATAAGCTGCACATATAGCAGGCTGCTTGTCTGAACTGGCCTCTGACTGCAAGTTTGAGGCATGGGGTGCTGCGTGAGCTCACTCACAGGCTGGCACGACCCCACGGTGTTGTGGCAGATCTGGACGTTGCAATGGAGGAAGACGTTGGTGTAAGAGCCGCCGACGAACTTGAACATTTGTATCCTGAACGTGGCCTCAGGACCCTGGCCGTTCTTCAGGACGCTCAGGGTCTGCTCATTAGACAACAAGGGGCAGCTACGGGAGAGAGACAAAGTCAAAAAAGGAGTCAGGGCGTCCTGGTGGCAGCGAGATTTAAAATCTAGAATGAAATAGTGGACTTTAAAAATAGAGACAATAAGCAGATCTCAGCTTGTGATGAATTGCAAAGCTGAGAAATAATGTAAACTCTGTCTAAGAGATTAAACACAGTGAGAGACTGATTTGTTTGAGTATTTTCTTTTCCCTCTGACCGTTTCATGGCTCTGCTTGTTGCTAACAGTACCAAATACTGCCTGGTTGTCAAGGACATGCACAGCTGTTGAACTGAAACGCATACGGCCTCTCAGACAGGAGTCACATGACCCGGCTCTGGGAGCTGTTGTCTGGCCGGCTCTCTAAGCAACAAATTCTCTTATTTCAGATTTCAACAGCGCTCCTGTGGGAGGACTTAGAGCTGTTTGCAAACATGGTGAAGAAACACAGCCAGAGAGCTTTCCATGAGCTGGTTTCAACATACCAACCATTAAATATCTTTTGTTAAAATGTAAATCTTCTCCTCTATATTCATACTTTTGCTGCAAGGTGGCAAACAGAAAACAATGGGCTTTGCATATGTTAAACTCCCATACGAGAGGTGCTTCTTTTCTTCTGTTTGCTGATTTTATATAATAAAACAGCTTTTGTTTTCAGTGTGATGAGGCAGACCTGTCTCTGATGAAGGTGTACTGTATGTTGCTGTACGGGTCGCTCGTCGGCGTAGCCCAGCATCTCTCTATACGCAGCATCAGGTGAGCCGGTATCTACGAGACACAGACAATTCACACAATGAATATGTTTCCATAATGCGTTATGGAGTGATGACTCATAGTACATAAACAACAGCTGTACCAAGACATTATAACGACACTGAAATTACTATCCAGTCACGGGTGGAGTGTTAGATTTCCAACAACATATTGCTTAAGGTCGTGTAACAACGTGCTTCAGCCAAATCCAAAAATAGCTGTCAATAGTAAGAATACCTCCAACTCTCTAAGCTAACACTTTTAGCTTTGAGGCTATTTTATATAAAAAAATGGTGTAAATGATGTCTTTTTAATCAGTTTGGGATCTCACGGCTTAAACAAACTTGGATTAAAACAAACTTGAATTAAGTGAGACATGTTGTATGGAGCCATTTTATGCTTTTTTTCCTTTTTTTTTTTAAATTTTAAAATAGGTCCCCAGCTTTTTAATGTTTTTTTATAAGAATGCAGCTAAGAAAGTTGTTTTTGTGATGTTCCCCAAATGTTTGGTCTAAAAAATTTAACCAGACTTCGCACTTGTGTGGTGAGCAGATAACTGAATTTTCATTTTTGGGTGAATTGTCACTTATAACTTACAAAATGTAACATATTCACATATCTTTGTCATATACTTTGTTGTGTTGTGTGCTTTCATCATCCCAAAGTTCAAAAACACAGTTTAAGTTTCCATTAAAATCCCAGAATTCAATGCTATTTCTCAACATAAAGTGTTTTATTTTCATTGCTTTGATAAATAAACCTATGGAAATTGCACATTGTGTGTTTGAATCGAAGTTAAAGTGTTCAGTAAATGAAATATATAGTTTAGGCTGTTGGACACTGAAAATTATTTACCATGAATACTTTCACAAAGATGTCATCGTCCAGCGTCAGCGAGGGCACAGTGGTCCATCTGTCCTCGAAGGCTTCATCCTTGTACAGTAACATTGAGACTGAAAAGTTTCCGTCCTCTGTGTTCAGAGTGATGGTTCTGCAGAGAGAAGGAGATTAAAGGAGAAACATGTTACAACAAATACTTTTAAACCTTTTTTTTAAGAGTTAATCAACAACAGATCAGAAATAAACTCTCACCTGACATCAACTCTGATCATGTTTTCCCCGTTGGGCTGTTGGACCATGTAGTTGATGGGGTAGCGGCATACAAACGTTATGTTGATGTAGTTCCTCGTTATAATATCTGAATCGTTGTTGTGTATCGTGTTTATGAACATGATGTGTGTGTCATCTGAGGCCTAAGGAGAGAATTAAAAATACAAATATCATGACATTTTGTTATTTTTATTTTTCTTTTCTTGTTTCTGACGATAAAAGAATGGATATATTCTGAACTATTTGGTGGGAAAATCCCTGCGGATACCCAGCATGGATGTTGAGTGACAGGTAGCTTGAACACAGCAGGCATCTAACACCAAGAGAGTGTCTCTCCTTACATGCTTCATTTAATTTGGACGATGAAAACCTGACCGGCAGCTCAGCAATTTGATGACCCAGTGACCCTGAAGTGCACTCAGCCACCTTTCAGCTCCCTGAAAAATCTGGATCCAAACTTTATACAGCAGTGTTTAACACAAACCTGTTCATCAATGCAGAAAATTAAGTTTACAAGCCAATCAGGAGTGTCAATTCACTATTGATTAATCTGTCAATCATTGCATTTTCCTGCTTAATTCATCTTTTTTTGGTCAAAAAAATACTAGAAATCAGAGAAAATGCACACCATAATTCCTAGAGCCCAAGGTGGCATCATTAAACATTCTGTTTTGTTCTATAAAGACGAAATAGACTAATTATATTTGGCATTTCACATTTAAGAGAGAAAAAAGTTGCAAATTCTTATATTTGCAGAGCTGGAACCATCAAAATTTCAACATTTTGCTTGAAAAATCAGTTAAATGATTAACTGATAGTTACGAAAGTTGCTGATAGAGTTTCTTTTAAATGACTACATAACATACGGTGCAAAAGTCTAAGATATATGACAGACTGTTAGTCCCCTGACTGTGGTCAGAGGGCAAAACGAAATAAGTGACATAGACACAACTGCAGCAAAATCCAAGTGTAATAATCACATTAAAAGCACAAGGAGCCACTGCAGTTCCTGTGCGTAATCTCTTTCCTAAGCTGTAACTTCTACATCATGATCCTTCCACACACTTTAAATGTGAGTGATGCTGTTCAATAATCTACTGTGGGCAGCTGACGTAGGTGAGACAGTAAAATGGGGCCGGGTGGAAAGGTTGCGTTCAGGGTTTGTCTGGGCTCCTGCTGAGCGCAGACGGAGGGCGGCCTCTGTAGTCACTGAGCAGGATGAATTGCCTCCAGCCTCTAACATTTGAGACATCTTTTACTGCCTCTGGGTAAACACACAACCCCCTGCTGTGAGCACCACTGACAGGTCTGCACAGAAAAGCAGTGGGTCTTCATTGCCTTGCTGGTTCTTACACTTATCAGTGTGTAACATGAAGGATCTGAGTCTCACAAACGCTGAAACACGAGCAAGGATGCTGTCATGTTTCAATAAAAAATGTCTGACCTTTTGACCCAACAATTCAGTCACTTCTCCTCTGACGGAGACTGGATTTGAAAAGTTTTAAGTTCAAGGTGAAAGCGTGATTGACAGCTATGGCATTCCTCTCCTTTAGCAACAGCCATCTAATCTGGAGCAGGCTCACTTTTCCTCAGCCGCAAAGCACAAAAAAACCTTGTAAAACTGCTGAGGTGGAGCACTGGGAGATTTCCTCCCTGCTGAAAGCTGCGTTAACCTTTTGCTTGCTTTACAAGGAACAAAAAAAAAAACCTCCATGCATTCCAAACAAGCAATTCAAGGACACTTGTCGACTGAAGTAGGGATTTAAACCTTGCCAGAGTTTAAATCCATGAGAGTGGCTGGATTAAAACGAGGAGAGGGCCGGTCGGCTGATGATTTACGGCCTTCCTATTCACTGAACATCAACAAATAATCATCATTTCCATGTAAATACTGATAATTTAGAACTACAAGGCCATTCAGGGTCCCCATTGCTGCTTTGAATTAGGTCCGGCCTCGTTGTGGGCAAAAGTAACAACGCTGCCCTTCTTTCTTGACATGCACGTCACCCCTCACCCACCCCCAAAACACCCACTTTCTTTTCTCTTCACCCCCTTTTTCTGTCTGGGCTCAGAGTTTGTGCCTTTCTGTGTCCATCTAATTATACTTGTCATGAGCTAATTCCATAGAGCCCATGTGAACACGGGGGCTCACAGTCACCATTTGCGTCACTAAACAAAAAAAAAGTGCAAAAAAAAAAGGATCCTGTTCAAGTTTTTTTTACTGTTGCATAAAGTGCAATTAGCAGACTAAAGTAGTTCATTTTTGGCAGATCCTGATTGGTTGACCAGTTCTCACAAGAAGATCATAAAACAGGTAATTTATTATCTTATGTTGTCATCACTGGTAGTTTGTCTCTATATTCTTTATAGCTGATGTCTGATGTCCTTTGTTGACGCTTCTTCTGAACGTCTGAGCTCACGTGCGGCGTTTGATTGCTTTGACTCCCGCAGACGCCGCCTGACTAAACAACTTGTCACAGGCTGTCATGCAAATGTTGAGCAAAAGATCGAAAGGCCGTACCATTATGGTCCCACAGTCGGAGAGGTTGGTCTTTATGCTGAAAACGTAGTCGTCTCCGACCTCAACGCCGCGGCACTCGGGATCATTTAGATGCAAATCCCAAACCTAAACATGGAAAACACAATACAGGGAGGAAAAATCTATTGTGAGTAAAAATGCACTGCAAATAGTTTAGGAAATCTGTATGAGGGAAAGTTTTAGTCGCAGAGAAACACTTTTGAATTGTTTTTTTAAGTGCTCACTTACATAAACTGGAGGAACTTTGTTGAGGAAAAAAGAGCTGGGAATAACAACCTCCATGTGGTCGTTGGTACAAATGACAGTTTCATTGAGCTCTAATAGGAGGAAGATAAAAGACAGATTAAATCTCACAAAAAATATACCATAAGATACATGTGAAGAAAAATATATTTTTAAAACTTAAATCCTTTCAGGTACTTTGGTTTTCTCAGCCTGTCTGTTAGACTCTTTGTGCAGATCTCATTTGTTTTAAAGATGCACAGCTTCAGATCTAACTGCAGATTTAAAACTTAAATCAATTTGTTTAGATGTTTTGAAACATTTAAACATTAAATTTCACCTGATCAAAATGATTTCACTCATTCATTCATTTATTTAAATGTATTCAGACAGAACAGTTTTCACAAATTTAATGCACTTTAACAAAACTTTAGTCCCCATAAAAAACCAGATGAGACTATTAACCTGCTGCTTTAAGTCTCACAGACAGTCAATACATTTTACATTTAAAGTCCAGCCACTGATATCTGAATGTCATTGTTGGAAAGTATCATTTATTTGTGAGTTTCAGTTGTGAAATTTTCTGCTACATCTGTTCCACATTTCAGAGGTAAATAATGGAGATTTAATTCCACATTTACTAGACAGACAGTTACTTTTTCATACTCTTTCAAAATAAGATTTTACATACAAAACATATTATAACATCTTTGCAACATCTTATGCTGCATTTTCATGAGTTCACAAATTCATAAATGAATGAACAGTCTAAAAGTATACACATATAAATAATTTAATTAGCAGCGTGTCAAACAGCCAGAGCATTAAAATGCTGCTTACATGTTTATGCATCAAAAATAGTCATCTAACACTGTAAAGTCAGTCTGACTCGGGTCATTGTGCTGCACAGTGAGTATGAGACTTCTCTCGATTGTTCTGTACATGCACTTTAGCATGTTAAGATGTTGATGTTAAGAATCTGAAAACTTCTTTCACAACTGTTGGATGTCTAAATATCATTTTTTTTTCTACTTAAATAAGTAAATTGTCACTTTTAAAGAACATTTCAAAGCACTTGCATTCAGGAAATCCTGTGTTAAGCCCATAATTATCAATTTAAAAGACAATTCTGATGATTTCTTAAAGAAATATGTTGTGTTTGATACTTGATTGGTGGTCGTGTGATGCGAAGCGTCAGCTCACCCTCCTCCTCCGACTCCAGATACTCGGCCGAGGTGACCGTCCTCGTGGTGAACAGTAACCAGGCAAAAACCAAACTGGCAGGTGCCATCTTCAAAGGACTCTCTGGTTTCTGTTAGCTCAGCCACTCCACTACCTTTTTGGCCCTTTTCCCCCTGAAAAAATCTGTGAATCTTCTGGGGGGGACTATTCAGCACAGCTCGCTGCTGTCACCACAAGACGTATTGCCCCCCTCTGTTACTCCAACCCTCCAAACTCAGCTCTAATGAACTGGGAGCCTCCCTCTGGCCTTAAAACACCAGCTTGAATGATGTCCCTGTCCAACAATGAGATTCCGCACATGAATAGGGGGAACTGGGGGAGTCCAAGGTAACACGTATGTAACCGCCTACCGCGCTGATGTTCCTCTTAGTAAACATCTTACAACTGTTTCTTACTACAAGAAGTCTGGTAACCATGTGAAGAGGAACAACAGCACCGGGCCGGCACCCTTTTGTCTTCCGCATCCTTTGTCTGGACATTTTAAAATCTTTACTGGTGCGGGAATCCCGGTCAGTCAGGCGGAAAAAAAAGAGAGTCATTACCGGTCAAGGGCAATTCAGTCACCATGCCAAAGACCTGCGAGTGTACGTGTGTGGTGGACAGACCGTAAAACGCTTCAGCATACAAACACAACAAAGGAAAGATCATTTTCATCACATTCAAAAGAGGATTTGAAGCAGCAGAAATGTAATAAAACAGCCACATTTCGGCTGAACTTGTCCAGAGAATTTAAAAACATCCTCTCATTTTCTCATTTTTATGATTTGGTTTACAAGATTAGTCTCCAAGACACTGAATCCTGTGCTTTTTTTTGTCTTGCAAATAAGACAGACGCGAAATGTTGGGCCGAATTGTCCGGCATTGTTTTAACAGACAAACAGCTTGGAGAAGATTGTCTGGTTGAAAAAGATCTCTCACTTCTGCTGTAAAGGTCAATGGCCTCCTTCCTGCTTCCATTTTTACTACTCTGAAATAAACCACAACAAAGGCAGCTGACAAAAGGAGCTGGTGCTCACAGGTCGACACCCTGCCATCGACGGGCTTTTATTTCCTGAAAGTTGGAACTTTAATCACCGAGGTGATTTCAGCATTTGTTTTTTTTCGTCAATCCTTAATCGTCTAACTTACAGTGTAGCTGCGTGTATAAATGCATATATTTTATATTAGATTAACACAAACATCAATACTGTACAGGCTAGTCAAACGTGATCATTTAAACATGAACTTGAACAGCTGAAATTGTCATTGAATCAGTAGGTTACAATTATGACAACAGGTGAGCCAAATACACAAAGACTCCAAAGAGATTTAAAAAAAAAAAATTAAATTAAATACAATTAAAAACATGTTTTCTGGTGTCAGTGATCCACTAAAATATCTTTTTTTTTTTGGAAATGTTCTTTGATAACTTCAGGGAATTTATATAAAAAGTTGAATGTGCAAAATCAGAGTACTTCCATCCCCCCTCTGCGTGGAGAGTAAGCTCTCTTTGCGTGTGTGTCCTTAAAAATCCAGGTGTTCAGAGTCACTCCAGATGTTCGGTGTCTTCGGTGAACAGATCAGCCAGGTCGGCTACCGTCAGCACTGCAGCCTCAGAGTGCTTCATGGCTGCGCTGCTGTGACTAGAATGAAAATAAAAAGGTTTTATTAACCCTTTCTGTCGGCTGAGTTGATGGGATTTTTAATATTAATCTTAAATTTGCTGTTTTCTTTTCTCTCACCTTTTCTCTGCCGTCTTCAGCATTGCCTGCATTCTCTCTTCAATAGTAGATTTGATTAAGAATCTGTGAACGAATGTCGGCCTTGAGGACGGAGGAAACGGCAGGAATTACACAAAATGAACAAAACAGTGGAGTCACTTTCCATCAAGTATAACCAAAAGTATTGTACAAATGACAAATCTAGCGTCAAAATCAAGTGTTTTTTTGGGAGAATACTTGAATTTTGGTATATTCTATTCTTTAAAAAACTTAAATGACTTAAATTAAGCTATTCAAACCCTGTGTTAGCAGTGCTGTCATGGCCTTGAGGTCTCAGTCCAACCTGTGCCACCTATCAGCATTAACAGAAGGAGCAGCAGCAGCTTGAAACTGAGGATGTCACTGTGCGCCATCTATAGGCAAGGAAGGTACACTACAGCTACAACACTTACTGTCTGCAGATGGTTTTAATTAAGAATCTACGCAGCTGCTACTTTACTTTGTTTGTTTGTTTGTTTGTCAAAACATCAACACATTGAAGGTCTAAACTGCAGGAAACGTTTCTTGATGAAACTCTGTCGTCCACAGACAGATCAAACTCTCTCCTGGTTACCTGGTCTGTCCGATCCGGTGAACTCTGCCTATGGCCTGGAGCTCGTGAGCCGGGTTGAGGATCGGCTCTACCAGCAGCACGTGAGTCGCCTCGATGATGTTCAGACCATTGGAGCCGGTGTGGAGAGGAAGGAGAAGGATGTTGATCTTCTCTTCGTATTTGAAAGAACTCAGATTCTCCTGAAAAAATTGAAGTCAATATAACTGTTGAAAAAATAACACTTGAGTCAAGCGATTTCTACAAAGTGATGGCACATTTTTGGCAAATGCTACATGCAACAAGACTTGTGGGACTGCTTGTGTTTTAAACAGCAAATCTTACGTTGAAATAAAAACAAAACATTCTCATGAAGAAGAGTTAACTTGAAGAGTAAATATATAAAAATGTCTTTAAAAAGTTTTCTGTTTCAAGTAAATTGTCCTCTTGGTGTAGCTTTGTCGAACAATGCAAAGGGAAAAACATCTGTGTTAAGAATATTTAAAAAATGATTACAGTGAAGACTCAAACCTGAAATTTGTGAATCCCGTTGATTTGAGAAAACTCCATGTTGTTGTCAAACAAAGCTTTGGCAATGATGTCCAGGACACTCAGCCACTGTGCAGGAAACAAAGAGACACAAACTGGGTCAGATCTGAACTTGATATTGTCAAAATAAATCACTCTCTCACAGCGCAGGGATGGTTTTCTAGTTACCGTGGAGAAGACGAGGCACTTGGCTCCGGGGTCGGTCACTTGGATTTTCTTCAGTGTTCTCACCACCGCCTCCACTTTGGTAGAGTGGCTTCCCTGATTAACACAGAGAGAAGAAGATGGGGCTACAGCTTTAATTACATAAAAATGACCCTAACAAGGCATATATATGAGTTTAATCCCTTAATAACTGTTAGTTGTGATCAAATAGAACATCTCAATTATTCAGGTGAGAAACAAAATACATCTAAACACTTTTAGACAACCTAACCAGACTGATGTGGATCGAAATCCTGTTCTGGGTCTGAATCACATGGTGAAGATGCAGCAGACTGACCTTGACCGGTATGTCCTGGTCCTGGCTGGACGACTGGGTGGTGAACACGTAGGAGATCTCGGTGTGGGACGTGGTCTGCCTGCAGATGGCACATTTGATGGCTCGCCGCCTCGAGCCGACGCTGTACTGCTCCACGATGATGGCGATGCACTCGTTACAGAAGCAGTGGCCGCAGGTCAGCACTGCCCACTGGAGAAGAGTCAGGTGACATGATGGCTAAGAACGAAGGCTCGACTGCAGTGATTTTATATTTGATAAAGCACAGAAGTAACAGTGCAGATTGTTTTTCTTTCTACTGTTTCCTGAGGTGGTGCCAAGTGACAGTTTTAAAAACATTTAAAAGGTTCAAATTCTTCATATTCAAGTCCTTAGCTGAATCCCAAGTCAAGAATTATATTAAAGTTAATTAAAAATGTATTAAATTCAAGCCTTAAAGGAGTAAAAATCCATTCTTCATCACATGTAAAGCCATTTTAAACATCAGATTCTTGACTTCTTATTTCGTGCAACATCAAATGTCAGGTCGAGTCAAAAGTCATCAAATTCCTGTGATTGAAGTCGGCACACAAAATGTCAAACCAAAATACCAAATGGTGAACACATGAATCCTGGTGACGGATGAATCAGATTGAGACTGAAAGTTTTTTTATTCCCCGGTGGACAAAAAGCTCAACCAGAGCATCGAGACAGTCAAGTCAATAGAAAGCAGAGATTTTACATAGAAAACTGATACAAACAAAGTGTGAGACATTTTAAAAATCTACCACCAACAAAACAACACTCACTTCCTGTCCCAGAGGCCGGGCACAGATGGGACAAGGCTCTGGGTTCAGCCCTCCTGTGGACTTGTCCTGGGACTGAAACAAAGACATCACACAGGATGAAGCCTCAGAATAAAGCTGGGGAGGAATGCATGTGCTTTATAGTTACTATCAAACTTTATTTAACCTTCTCCAGGTTGGTGAGATACAGAAACTGGCCGAGCTTCTTCTGGAGCTGAGACTTGGCCACCGCCTGGTCGTTCAGGAGCTTCACTCTGTTCTGCTCCACCTGGAAGAAAACAACCAAGGGCAAAGGTCAGGAATGCAATAAAAATACTTCAGGCAGAATTTAACATCCTTGGAAACTTTCAACAAAAACAACAACAAAAAAAACAAA
>JAPZDV010000007.1:4195789-4209900 GCA_029814665.1 Acanthurus lineatus | reverse complement strand
TCTTTCTCTTTAAAATTTTTTCCAAGTAATCACTAATACTAATCACTTAAATTATTACGATGTGATACATTGATAGGTGCAGATCAAAACCTTATTAATGCTCCTTTTTAAAGAAAACATGTTTGGCCAAGTTGTCCTATTGGCTGTCCCATTTTGAAGTGGAACCAAAGTCACTGTAGTGCTTTGATTAGAAGCTATACTTTTCATTCGGCTCCTTGTACACTGAGAAAAACATCAGTGTTTTGAGTTTCCAGCAGTGGTAAAGGAGATATTTTGATCTATTTAGAGTTAAAAGATATGTAATAGATCAAAAAAAAAAATGGCAGTTATTGGCTAAAGTCCTGAATTTGAAGGTTTAAGCATAAATCTACAAGTATCACAATTGTTTTTTACATCACATTTTTAGCAAAGTAGTAGAATTTATATTATTATTAAATAACTATTAAAGCCATATCAATATGTACTGTATGTAGTATGTTACTTTTGCATTCTATTGAGATGGAGCTAATTTTACCTACACACCGTACTTTAATTTTAATACCGTAAATGTTAAGTTTGAATTAACTTAAAGTTGATCGTTTCATGTAAATTTAAAATGCTCAGAGTAACTTTCATTGTGAATTGGAGTCAAACGTTAAGCATTTTCCCTTGACTTATAGTGAAGTATAGGAATAATTAAACACACAATATTTATGCAAACATTAAGTACAAGAATTAAAAAAAAACTGTACCAAAGTGAGTAAATGTACTTGGTCATAATTTATGGTGCGTGTCCACCGCCTGCCTCAGTGTGTCACATATTCTCTATCTGACTGATATGCAAATAAAACCACTGAAGGGACATTTGAACCCGAATAGTTTATAGACTTATTTGGATAACATCACACTGTTAATGTGTTTCCTGTTTTCACAAGTGATCTCAACTGTGTTTAAGTTTGTCAAGGTGTCTGACGTTCACTATGCTGTAATCATTAAAAGAACAGATTCTTCATTCATATTTGGGTTTTATTTCAGTCACTCCTCCACGCCTTCCTCCACCCCCTCTCCTCCTGATGATGAAACCTTGGCCCCTGTAAAAGGCCAGAAGTTTATCAGCGTTAAGTTGCATTCCTCGCATATCTTTGAAGCCTCCTAAGCTGCAGTGTGGCATGTTTCCTGGTCTGTAAGGTTGCAAAACTAACAAGAGAAAAAAAAAAAAAAAACAATCAAAAAAACTTTTGGTTAACAAAGTTGTCAAGCCTGTTATGCTGTTAATCACATGTGAAGTATTTCTCTTGACCGTGCATGCTGGAGTGATTATTTCCCTCTCAAACACAAACACACAAACACAAGCTGTCTGTGTTCCCTTCAATGCAACGCCTCTTTTATTTTGTAATTATCTGGATGTCAATCTTTTTTATGACTCCCTTTTTTAACACGCACTCATCCATCAAAGCCTGTCAATGTCAGGGTCATAAAATGTAGCTCCTAAGCCACTAAACATCTGAGACTATTCTGCCCCCCTGTGGTCACTGTGTGTAACTTCAGTATTGAGTCAGTTAAACTCCGTGTGCACTTTGCTTGTAACCTCATCCTGTTTTTTTCATTTTAAAAATGTTTTTCATGAAAAATTTGAGCCTTTCAGTGGTTGAGTAAGTATTAAAATATTTGAATTAAGTAAAAGTACCAATGCAGCAGCTTAGAACTACTCCACTACAAGTAAAAGTCATGCCTTAAATTCACAGTTTGAATTGAGTAGCAAGAAGTACTTAAAGCTGCAAAAGTGAAGGTGTTTATTATGCAGAATCGCCCATTCCAGAATAAATTATTTTAATTAAATTGTAATTAGGCTATTGATGCGTTTACATGCAAGCATCACTTTTATGCAGATTAAATCATAATGAAAATAATCACAGCTTGTAGAGCTAGTATGAAAAATTGGTTAAAAATAGCTCAACCTCAACAAACTACAGTAGTAAAACACTGATTTTACATCAGTTCATAAGTAATAAAATGGATTCACTGAATCTTTATCAATCATCTTAAAAGCTAAATAAAGCAAAGTTATTTATTAGATTTTTCGGGACATTGCATCTTTAAAAAAATGTATTTACAATATAAAATGACATATACTGTTTTAAGTGTTTTGCGTTGTTTAAAATGATGAAACTATTTGTGTCTGATATTATGTTTGAGGCAGGGACTCTTCTCCTCCTCTGCAACATTACTGGAGATCAAAATCACATATGAGACCAAACAGCATGATATCACAACTTATTCTGCAAATAACAGAAGCAATCTTTCCTTTGTTACCACATTTTATTTTTCAAACAACATACAGAGTACTTTACACAAAAACCAAACCGTTATCTGCTTCAAATATTTACATAAACTTTGTAGAGAGACAGAAAAAAAAAAACATTCTTTGGGTCTGACCATGCAAAACAATAAATAATGTTCCTGACAGTGCTTTGCATGGTGCTTTAAAGACTGCTATTCAGCAATATAAAAAGCTCAGATTGTAGTTGGC
Organism: Acanthurus lineatus; assembly: GCA_029814665.1. Lineage (NCBI taxonomy): Eukaryota > Metazoa > Chordata > Actinopteri > Acanthuriformes > Acanthuridae > Acanthurus > Acanthurus lineatus. Next base: position 4,207,391 of record JAPZDV010000007.1, on the reverse strand, counting down.
TATACATAAAGCTGCCCTGGTCCACACAGTCAGCAGACATGCCTCAACCTAAAAACTAGGCAACAAGACAAGCAGTGACTTTGACTCAGAGCAGGTCAGGTGCACCTCAACACATGTGCAACAGTACAGTATGCATTCATTTGTTTTGAGGCTCACTATTCCAAGTTTAAGCAAATTGTCGACCAGGATAGATAGAGAAATTAAAAAGTGAAATGTGCAACAGTTTTCAGTGAAAAGCTTAGATTACATAGAAGAACTGCAGCATCCACGAGGGATGAAGCACTGTACACAAAAGACCTCAGACGTTTTTGCTCAACAAGTCCTTAAAATGTTTCCAGCGGCCTCGCTGAGACACGACGAGCAGGAGCTGGAAGTTGACATCACAAAAGTGCAGTTCTCGCTCCTTTCGTTCCTCAGCAAGGCGACAGACAGTGTGCAGATGTGATCCCCTGAGTCCTCCTGCAGGCCAGGTCCAGAATCTGCTCCTCCTCCTCCCTCCTCTGTCCCCTCCCTCTGTCCGCCGTGGCTCAGGTGATGATCTGCGGCTCCCAGGACTGGCTGGCCATCTGGGGGCGACACTGCGTTATGACCGGAGGGCCCGTCGGGGTCTGACTGTCGAGGCAGAGGCCGCTCACCATGTGCTGCAGGGCCGTGCCTTTAGGCTTCCACTTCTGCAAGAGAAGAAGAAGAAGAAGAAGAAGAAGAAGAAGAAGAAGAAGAAGAAGAAGAAGAAGAGACAGAATCCACCTCTGTCAGTTGGGTTTATAGACAGTAAAGATGTCCGTGCACATTGTCTGGTTTGTTTTATCTCCTGCTCATAAATGTATCAGCACAGGAGGCTCATGTTAGTGGTAAATAATGGACTGAGGCAGACCTGGATAACAGTAATCACACGAATGACTGACTCACTGAACTCACAGTGGAAAAATCTCAGTAGAGCCAGCTGCAGCGCACAGCAGCCTGCCGTCCACATGAGGAAAAAACAATCTGTTTTAGCTGATAAAATGTTCTGGACTCTATATGTGACTCAGTGCTACTTGAGTACAGCAGAGCAGATGCACTGTGAACTCCTTTAAGCTTCTATATCACTACATTTTAGAGAGAAATATAGTTACAATGTTGAAGCTACTCAACAGCTTATAAAATATTTAAAATGAGCAGCATTTCGACCAGCTGCACCAGTAATGTGATACTCCCACATAAACATCAGTGCAAGTTATCCAGTGATATGATGGATAACCAAAACACAGCAGATACATAAACACTTACAGAGGTTATTCTTCTGTTATGTGCACTTTTGACTTTTAATGGGAGCATCTGCATGTATAAGTGTGTCTGTATCGTAGCCCAACTGATACTTTTATAGGTATTTGAGGTTTTAAAAAATACTCAACAGTTAATTGATTGAATAAAAAATACAAAAAAATCACATGAACACAGAATCTGAATGACCAAAATGAGCTTTTTGGGGTTGTTTGTCTCTGTAAATCAGACATGTTTGATTGCATAGAATAAAAGGGTGCAGAGAACTGATGTGTGTGTCAACAACATGGTGTGAAAACAATCAATTGAAGCTCAATATCAGCAAAACCAGTGAGATTCTGGTGAACTACAAGGCTTCAATTATGGATGTTGCTGCAAAGTCTAAAACATGGACGTTCACACACATTTTCAACAGCATCAACACAGAAGATCTAAACAATCGGCACAGTTTCAAGATGGATATGTAAGCATACCACCAGAACTTAAACTCCTTTGCCAGCTACACAAATCACACTTAAGATACAGCAATGAATCAAATGTAGAGTTCATCAAAGGACTTTCAATCAACTCAAATTTTCCCCCACAGCCACATCATGTTTTGTTTTTGTGTCGTAACATTGTTCCCGCTGACAAAGGAGTCGACTGGATTTCTTTAATTCTCCCTATAAATCTCACATTGTTTCCAACAGAGACTCTCCAGGGTCTGAGTTCAAAAGTGCCAGAACAAGTTCTACAAGAAACTTGAGACTGAAGCGAAGAGAGTGAGAATGTGTGTTCCCCATAAACAGGCTGTCAATAAATCACCAGGTGTGAGTGGTTTGTTTATTAGTTCTCTGATTCGATAGTTCGAGCTGAACTGAGAGCAGCGGCAGAGAACGAGAGCGCTAAGTCCAGATTTCTGGAGCCATAAGGAGGCTTATCAAAAGTCTGGAGGTGAATGAGGGGTTAATCTCCAAATCCCAGAGGAGAGAGTGTGTGTGTGTGTGTGTGTCACATACTGTAAACATGTGCCGTTGGGTGTGTTTATGTTTGTGCAGCAAAGACGAGACAATGTTAACTATTGTTTACTGACAGAGATTAGCTCAAACTGTGTTTCTGTTGTGCAACATGACTCACAGTTTACGTTAAACAAGAGCATTGATTTATGACAGCATGGACTTTTATATTTTTGTAATAAAACTGCTTATAGCCAAAATTTTGAGCCAGTTTCCTGTTTCATGATATATAGCAGATTTATTCCAAAGAATTTTGAAGGTTTTTTTACAAGCTTTTAAAAGGGCAAAATGTCTCCAGTGAAACCCGAGCTAATTAAATTTATTATTATTATAGCGAGAAAATAAAATGTTGAAAAATGGTTCCAGGCTGTTTTGTGCAGAGTTTGTCCCATTGTTGATCGATGACATTACTGAAAAATATCTAAAACTGAGCAGCAGATCAGGATCAAACTTGTGTCAAAAAACTCCACACCACTTGAACTTACTAACATTTTGGTTTGAATTCAACATTTTATAAAAAGGTTCTGCCAATATATGTTTCTTTAAGATAAATCACTACATTACGCTTTAATTCAAGAGGAAGAAAGTTAGAATCACAAGGACTTTTTTTCCTTTCTAGGGGATGAAACATGCAGGACAAAGCGGCCAAAAGCCTCCCACAGATACACATAGCTGCTTGTTGATGGGCTTTCTCCAGAAAATCCCTCAGAGGATTGAGATGGAGAGATGAGAGGACGGCCTGGCTCGAGTCCCACACACTCGCACACGGTTTGAGTTAATAACCCCACTTTCGATGTCATAATTCAGGCATGCAGTCCACAAGTGTTCGACAGCCAGCAAAGGGGGATCTACTGTAGGAAGGAACAGGGTGGGGTCTCAAGTTATGAGGCCGCTTGTTCTCCTGCAAGTATAAAATCAGCTGCATTTCCTTTGGCGTGAGCTGCATCGGTGCAATAAGGCCAGGCGTCTTCTGAGCCCGCTGGCATCGTCAGCAGACGGGCTGCTCAGCATCTGCTGCTCTGGAAACACCTCTTATCTCCAAATCCTTCATGTCTGCCTTCAACTTTGTGAGTGGCACATCAAGGACAAACGGGATAACCCTTCGGAAAAACTAAGACCTGCTGTTAAAATGACTGAGAAGGTGAGATTAGAGGAAATCCTCCGTTCTTTATTAACCCTTAGTTAACATGATATTTCTACAAAAAAATCCTTGTTTATTAAATAGATTGAAATACAGTTTTGACTGTTTATCTGTGCTCATTTGTCACTAAAGAGATGTTTTCTCATTTCTCTACTGAAGGGGGCAATATCTGCGCTTTTCCCTGATTTATTAATTTCCAAACTAGTTTGATTTAGTAAGTAAGAAGTTCAAAAGTCAGTTGTAATCATGAAGAAACTTGAAACCTGCAGTGCAAATCAGAGCTGTGAGTGCAGAGAGCAAGAGTTTGCATCAGCACAACGGCTAACGCTGTTTCAGTCACTGCCAGTTACAAGCTAACAAGCTAACAAGCTAACGAACAAACAAAAAACAAATAAAAGATGCTAAATTAACCTGATATTCTGATTTATTAGTCACTGATTTTGGTGCACAAGAGACTCTATAATCTGAGTCTGACAGAGCCTCAAACACTCTTTAACTAACACTGATCTTTCATTGATCAACCAGGCGCCTGTGATTGATGGAACCAGAATTTCTCAATGAAGATAAAGAGTAGATGTGCTTTCAGTCTTTTATCGTGTTTTTATTTTCATTTTAATAAAGGAAAACCAGAGTATTTTTACCAGCTGTAACATGAGTCTGAAGAGGAACTTTAAAATGTGTCGGGCTAACACACTTTCTTCTTACCTGTCTGGGCTCTTTTGTATTGCAGGGCTCCATCTTGACCTTTGACCCTGCTGAAAAGGCTGAAATGGCCAGGCAGAGGTCCTGCTGCCGGATCAGCGGCTCTATTAGCTCCCACCTCTGAAAAAAATACAGAAAAACTCCATAAAGCATTTGATTTTTTTTGAATGCAGCACAAAATATAGAACAGACAGGACAAGAAAAACAAGCAGCAGGGTGTTGTGTTGATTTATTGAAGGATTTAAAGATTTTTAGAACCGCACAGAAGATGTGTTTATTCTTTAATAAAGTACAACATCTAAATAAAAATCCAAGCCTTTCATATTTCTGCTGTGTTTCCTCAGTGTTTATCAAAGTTCAAACACTCATTTCCAACCATGTTCGACTAACTCATGGAGTCTCAGCCGTGCACGAACCGTCACGTTTCCGTCCAGCTGATTTCAGAGTTGCAGTGTGAACTCAAAGAGTCTTTTTGTGCATCGTATCTGACTTTATCTGAACGGCAGGTTTCAGATAACAAACACACAAAATAATAATAAGTGTGATGTCTAAGCTGGTATGCATCATGATTAATATAATCTTTGAAATCACACCGGTGACTAATGTTGACTAATGTGACTAAACTTAAATTATGGTTTGGCATGTGGTTCCTCATGTGATGATTGATAATGTGTGTTTATCAGCTGTGTAACCAGGCAACAGAGGGACTGCAGGGAGGGAAAACTGAAGGATCTTGCATCAACATATTTTCCAAAATAAAGGTTTTACAAAATGGAGTTCAGAGTAAAATCAGCATTTTATATCAACTTATTTTATGCAAATATATCAGAGAAATCACAGAATATAATTATTTGTGCACATTTAAGATTTTTGTTGGGCTCCTTGCACAGAACCTAAAGTCTTTATGCCCCCCCCTTTATCTTTAATACACTCAAATCAGTGCTTTAATTATGAACACACCCTTGCAGCAGAGTCATCAGGTCAAATTCCTGCACACATTCATGTTCTCTTGCAGGGATTCAGACGTTAGGTGTGTGTGTGTGTGTGTGTGTGAGTGTGTGTGTGTGTGTGTGTGACCCACAGTCTCCCCCCAGTGGCGGAGTCCTGACCTGTGACTGCGGCCTGTTGGCGCCGATGCCCCTGCACTCTGCCAGGCCGAGGGTGTCGGTCCCACGGGTCTCCAAACACAAACCGCCTTGTTTCAGCACACTGGACACCGCTTCCTGCTCGGGGACCCTGGGGGGGCCATTGAGGGGCCAACGAGAGGTCTTATTACAACAATGAAGAACAGATGGATGGAAACGACCCGCTGTGTAATTGAATCACACCGAATAATCGCCCCCCCCTCCACTATTACGACACATACTTATAAAAATATAGAATTACAGTTCGTGAGACCACAGTTGATTTGAAAGCATTAAGCAGAGCAGATACAGTCAGAGAGGGGGGGGGGCTGAGCTGCAGGCAACGAGCTGGTGGGAGACACACTGATTCACATTCAGAGGTTCCCATCCAAATCAGATATTTTTAGATCACTGGCTCCAAACTTCAGGGTCATGACACCCGAAGGAGTTGCAAGATGATATTTTCTTATAAATTCTTGGGAGAAAGAAACTGATGCATTTATTTTCTGCTCTATTTTTCTCCAAACGTGGCTGTTTACTTTAAAAAAATAATCAAAAGAAACACAGAAAGTATTTTTAATTTGTTAACTTTTGATGGTGTATTAAAGGAAACTTTCTCTCTCTTTAGTGCAACGTAACAGATGGATTAAAGTCAATATTTTAAATTTAAATTGTCCATAGGTCAGGTTACTTTGCTTAGAAATGTGTTTTGCTTATTGTTACTTCATTAAAACAGTTTGATGATCCGGCTCAAATCACTGGGAATCGACTTCACCGTGAAACATTTTGTGTCCTGATAATAAATTAACATATTAAAAGATTTTGGAAATAATCATTCAGAGTATTTTTAGACATCCTAAGACATGTCTGCAGGGTGTCGTCAGGCCTGTCAGACAGTCTGAATGAACCTGTTGGGTGTAAGCGACAGTGAAAGCAGCTCAGTTTAGGTGTCGCACCTCAGCTCGGGATAGACGTTCTCCATGTACCAGCGGAAAGGTTTGCAGTTCAGCTTCCGCCGCAGAGTCACACGGTCCGCGATGCTGCGAAAAGAGCAAACAAACAGGGATGTAGAGAGTAGAGAGATCCAGCGGAGAGGAGAAGGCGTCCAGAAATGAGCATCCTGCTGATTTTTATGCAGAGAACTCGGCCGACTCGGCTAATGAGGATCTTATTAACAGTGTTAAACCAGCAGAAACACCGGAGACGGATTCCTGTTTAATCCACAAACACGTTGCTGAGGACTCGCTTCTGTTTTGGACATAAATAGAATTAAAACTGTTGGCACCAAAATCAATCAGTCAGTCAACAGGAAATTAATAGGCAGCACTCTGGCTGGTCAGTTTATAATTGCAGTAATTTGCCTTCTTCTCTGTTGAATCTCAAATGTGAGCTTTGCTGCCTTTTTTTTTTTTGTCAAACGTGATAATTAACTGAATATATTTGGGCTTTAGACTAATTGTTGGATAAAAGAAGGAATTTAAACAAGCTGCCTTTGGCTCTCAGAGGGTTTATTAGCCATTTTACACATTTTTTTAATATATTTTATAGACAAATAATTCTTTAATTAACGATGAAAAGAGTCTTCTAATGTGTAATTGAAATAAATGTTGTTTGCAACACATAAATATTAAAAATAGTGGACTAAAGAAAAATAGTGAAAGAAAGAGATCTTGTTTACTAGCTTGTCAGAGTTTGAACAGTTAGAATAACTGTCAGCACACTGACTGCCTGATTGGAAAATTAAAGAAAAGTGTATAAAACTGTGTTTCTGATGTACACGATTAAAAACTGAGAGGAGAAAAACTCTGTAACCTGTGAAACTGAACCTGATCTGTTTGTGAATGATGACAGAGGAGAGTGACAGTGTGACGGACAAACCTGCCGAAGGCTTTGCCCTGAGCTGACGGCCTGGCCGAGTAGTAGTACTGTTTATACTCGTCCATCCACACCTCGGCTGCCCGCCGGGTGTTCCTGCACGAACACACACACACACACACACACACACACACACACACAACATCTGCTCAGACACAGTAATGACAGAGCTGCTGACGTTCCTGCAGGCAACTTTAATGACAGTGTGACACCGGAAAAAAACATCTACATCAGGAATTTCATCGTTCTCAGACTCTGGATGTGTCTGCAGGTGAATGCAAACAGGCAGATGAGACCGTTTAAGTGGCTTCATTCAAATCTGACTTCATTAAAGCACCAGCTGCTTTTTTTTTTTTAAATATATACAAAACGACTTCTGTGTTTTCAGCTCAAGTTGAATTATGTGTGAAGTTTTGCTTAATTTGCTGCAAAATAACCAAAATCCTGGCAGCTGGTTGACTGTTTTGCAGTGTAGTAACATGATGGGATGTCAGGTTTTTTTCTTGAAATCAACCCACTCACTTGATGTAGGTGAGAGCGTTGCCTTCTGGGAAGTCGTACGGGTGCCGTTTCCTGAACACATGACCCACCCGGCTGCAGGGGAGAATCTCCAGGCTTCCTCCGCACATCCACACCCGGAAGGAGAGCTCTGCAGCAGCACACACACACACACGCAAACACACACACACACAGAGGGTGAGGTCAAGTGTGTGTGTGTCCATAAATGACACAGTCTAAGCTGCAACATCCCATTACTGCCCCGGCCATGTTCACCTGCTACCATTTTTCCTGCAGCAGATGGCTGTAAGCTGTAAATCAGCAGTATGAAAGCCGTCTGAGCAGATAATTTAATGCTCCGCTGCCTCACAAATTCCAAGGACACAAGTGGCATTTCGGAGACGAGCGTCTGCAGCATCCACAAGCATCTGCAGTCGTTCGGAGCCAAACACGCCAAAACAAGACTATAAACAACGTGTTAAATTTCCAATTTGCATTCTTATTTTTGTGCTTAGTGTCATGACACTTCTGTCACTGGAAAGAGCAAATTGGCACAACAGTCAGCAAGAAGAACAGGTTTTTATTTCATTCAGGTAAACACACAGGACTCCTCACTTATTAACAGGTCACAGAAATAAAAGGATATTTTTATCCTTATGGGTGCAAGTGTGTTGCAACAAGGTGACATCTATTAACCCTCACTGAGATAAAAATCAGCACTTTACAAGTTTTTTTTAAATATTATAATTCAGCTTCCTTCCTATAATAAGTGTCTAATCAAATTTCAATCAACATTTACTGCTTTTTTAAAAAAAATCTGGGTATAAAAGAATCAGAATTTATTGAGACATTTAGGATTATTTGCAGTTTTTCAGTATGATTGATCTTCTCAGTCCCAGCAGAATAAAAGTTGGATTTTTGTGCTTATTTTATGACATTTTGATGCCTGCAGGCGATGATTAATAAAAAGTCATTATTCTGACTCAAACATAAATCAAAAATCATCAATGAGCTCACCAAAGTTCTCCCCTCCCCAGATGTCCATGTGGGTGTCATACTGGCCCAGGTGGTTGAACCAGCTCTTGTCCATGACGAAAATCCCACCAGCAATGACGGGGGTCCTGCAGAGAAGACGGGAAATGACACGTTACATTACATTTTCTGCAAAGTGTACAAAACCAAGTGTGCAGAGAGCAGAGGGAGCAGTCAGTTCCAGTAAAAAAAGGAGCCTGGAAGCTGAGTTTTGCTCTGATTTTGGGCCCCATGCAGGTTAATCCTGTGGTTGGCAAAGCAGTTTAATCTAAAATATCTCAAATATTCCAACACGGCAGAAAACAGGCAGACAGATCAAGTTTTATATCGATGAACTAGAAATAGAGAATAAATTGACCTCTCATAGTAAAGTCAGTGAGCAGAAAAACAACAAAAATGACAAGTATGTTGTTTTTATTTTGCATATTTAAGTGTCAAAACTGAATTTAAATGGTTTGCATCCTCTTAGCTTTGATGAATTAATGCATATCCATTACATTTCATACAATATACTGATTTGCAATGAATTTTCTCTGGTTTGGAATAAAAAAATGTGGCACTGAAGATTTCTACACCATAAAGGAAGAGGAAGAGGGATGAAAGTAGACTCACCTGATTGGCTGCGTGGGGTCGCTCCTCGCCATTTTCTGCTCGATGGGGATCTGCTCCCATTTGAAGTGGAGACTCCAGTCAAATCCTGAGGAGAAAAGGAGCAAAGCACAGGGATAAAAAGTCAGAGGCAGCAGGTGAATTTACAACCACTTTGTCTAGACATCAGATCCAAAGCAGCCAGGACGACTGACGAGAGCTTCCTGTTGGTTTCAAGTCTTTGCAGAAAATCATTTTTTTAAAGTTCAAAGCTGTTGAATAAACACATTCCACTTCCATGTTTCTTTCCAGAAACGGCTTTAATCTGGTTAGGAATTTTAATCACAGGTTTTGAATCGATCTGGCAGGAGCTGTGACGTCGTGTAGGGAGTGTTTTGTAAAAAAACGGGGGTTTTCCAGCTGTGTGTTGTCAGCTGTTACTTTAAGTGATTTGTGTGTCGTGTCCTGACCTCCTCTCAGGTCAGCGGAGGCGGCCAAGTAGGCGAAGTTATCCAGGCTGATGACGTCAATGATGGGGCTGACCACTCGCGTATGGTCCTGCATGAGGGGAGAAGGACAGAAACACTTAGATATGATTGAAAATGTTTTATTTTTAACTCTTAAAGAGGTTTATATGCTGTTTTTTTTAGCTGCACTGCATTGAAAAGAGTCACAACAAGCCACAGAGGTGATGTGGTGAACAGATCGTTAACATAAACAGTCATATTTACTCGTTACAGCTGATCAAGCTGCAGTCATCCAGTCAGTTTCACTTCATTTTAGCCTTATGTTTCTTTAAAATCTGCATGAAAGCTCAAGGCTTTTTTTTTTTAAACGACAGACAAATTGCAGATTTGAGGTTTTTTCTGGCACAACTTTAATTAATACCGAAGTGCATTGAGGGGAGGAATCAAGTCTAAAGAGGTCAAAACTCTTCTGTCAGGAGAAATGATGTAACTAATCCTGCTGCAAGACATTTCAGTGAAACGAAGCATCACATTTTATTTCTGTTTCTCTGAGGCTGTTTAAGTGATGAATCCCGGCCGAGGAGGCGGCGATGTCAGTTTTCCTCTGAAAAACAGTGATTTTATCAGGCTGTTTCATAAGCTCTGTAATACATATCAGCAACTCCTGAATTTAACCTTTATAAGACTTTATATGTCTGCATGAGCTTTTTTTCTTCATTTACAAACTGTTTTAACTCGTCTGGATAAGATTTGCACGTGTACATATTTGTTTTAATCACAGTTTCAGATGCTTAATAAGTTTTAATTGTTTAAGGAAAAAGGAATAAACACCTGAAATGTCCTCATATCTGCTCACAGCTACATCATGTAAAATATGTTGTGAATTTGTTTTTTGCTATGATACAAAATTTATTTAAGGGTTTTGCCTTTGAATGCTTAACAGTGGGGTTAAAACAACAAGTTACAACATACTTTTGTTTAAAAAAGTTGTTTAAATTATGTGCATTTATAATTTTACTTGTTATCTTTTAATCTATTTCTCTGTGTCTTGTGTTGTAAAATGACTCTGATGAAACTGTAACAAGTTTATCTTTTAAACAAAAAGGCTTCTTCATGCAACAAATGTTACAAAAGTTGTTACAAAAATGTCCATTATCATATTCAATCACATGCTGACCTCAGCCCCCCCTCTTGTTTCTGCACTGGATGGGGTTTTTGTTTCATCAGAAACTTCGAAGCTTGTGCAACTGAAACTTTCCTCTGAAAAATGTTTGAATCACAAATGAATCTTCAGTCTGGATCAAGAGAAAGTTCTGCAGAGTGATTAAGTTTCTTCATGTGTGTGTGTAAATATGTGTGAATGCGTTAAATGTCAAATGTCAGATTGTGCTTTTGGGGCAACGAGTTAGTCACCCACCGAAACATGTGACTGAAGGTTTGATGATAACAACCCACCTCCCTCTTGAACTCTTCAGTTTTCTGTATGCAAACACAGTGAAGTAGACTTTCACCCTCCTCTTGTTTGAGTTGTGCGATGTTGTTTAGTTTGCATGTTCTGTTTTGTTGTTATTTACTGTTGATGTTGATGTTGTGCAGAACATGAACGCCCCTCGAATGTGCCAAACCTTCGTGTTCTTCCCACAGTCCACGATGAATTCATGACAAATAAACTGACAATAATGAGCCGTTAAACGACCTCCTGCCTGAGAGGTAACGTGATCCGCAAAGTAAACACACTGGAGAACTGTTGATGGTGACTGTGTGTGCGTGTGTGTGTGTGTGTGTGTGTGTGTGTGTGTGTGTGTGCGTCTGCATCTGTCTGTGACTGTGTGTCAGTGCCAACGCTGCTGTTTGCCCACAAGCCAGCTGCATGTGTGTGTGTGTTCATTTGTGTTTGTGTGTGTAGTGAAATAGGCA
>JAPZDV010000007.1:4173432-4195689 GCA_029814665.1 Acanthurus lineatus | reverse complement strand
CCCCCCCCCCCCCCCCCCCCCCCCCCCCCCCCCCCCCCCCCCCCCCCCCCCCCCCCCCCCCCCCCCCGGCCCCCCCCGCGCAAGTGTGAACTGCCACTCTGCCAGAGAGCAATTTTTTGGAAAGTGATGCTCTCAACAGCTTTAAGCAATAGACATTTATTGGGCTTTTTGATGAGCCCTTGTGATTTCCGTAATGCACGGAGAGGTTGCACTTCCCAAATGGATGTCACTGATGGTCTCTCATTATCTCTTCCCCTGTTTTGTTCCCCCTCTCTGTGTCTGGATTTACAGCCGTGTCAGAGTGCTGTGATTTTGTCATTACATCTGGCTGCTCCAGTCCTGCAGGCTGCTCGCAGAAAAAAAAAACCTCCAGGCAGGATTGATTATTATCTGTGTTTAAATAATATAAAATAGTAGTAAAAGTGTCAATCTAAGTGTCCCTGAATGCAACACATGAAGCGTTTCCATGTCATACACCATGGTGACCCTCAAGAGAAGAAAAGTTGAAGCAAAATGTTGAGCTTTCCAAGACAAAATGGACAAATATTATCTTTATGTTGACTTAAAAGTCAAACCAGCGTGCCTTTGTTAGTTTGCAGGGATGAAAAAAGCCGATATGGAGCCTCATCACGGCTCAAAAGAAGCTAAACTGAATAAGTTTCAAGGACAAAAGCTTGTGGATAAAGTTAACGTTCTTCAGTGGTGTTTTTGCCTCCCGAAAAGCAGCTTTTAAAAGTCTGTATTCTGACAGAAATAATGTCATGTAGGCAGGTTTTGTGGCGCTAATAGCTAAAAAGCTGAAGCCTCATTCAGAAGGAGAATCACGAAGCTGCTTGCACAAGTGAAACTGTTTCAAAGAGTCAGTTGTCTGAAGGAAATCATTAGGATGAAGAGAAAATCCTCCAGCTCGGTGACTGCGAGCAGCTGTGTGATTTGGTCTTCACGGTGAACATCACCGAGTTCCTCTCACAGCTGAAACTCAACCAGCTTCTCATGGAAAGTAAACAAAAACGCAGAAACGTTTCATTTGGAAGCAGCTGATGTGTTTGAAAACCTGCAACCTGAAACAAACCTGGAGGACCAGCTGCAGGTAACATCACCATCACCACCATCATCTGACAGCAGAAACCTCCACAAAGAGAAACAGTCCTAGCCGTCACGTGCAGGATCACTGTGATGTACGTATGTGTTTAATAATTCAGAACGACCTCTGAAGGATGTTTTAAAAATAAAAATGGTCCTTGATAGGAGAAAGGTTCCCCACACCACAAAGAGTAAAGAGGAAACATATTTCACTTAAATATGAACTGGAGAACGGAATAAAATGCAACTGGAAAATGAGTTTTGTGCTCGCTGAGTTTCACAATCTCAAAATGACACTTGGCTTTATTGCTTTGCCTCCTTCAATAAAGTCGCATCAGTCTCCGTGTTGGAGACCAGCAGAGGACACTCGGTCCAGACTTCTGGTTTCCTGCTTTGAATCATGAACATGCTCATCATTTTCACACTGTGAGGAGATTTTCTTCGCTGTTCGTGGCACAAAATTAAACCTCTGACAGAAAACATCACAGAAATATTCTCCGTGGATAAAATTACACATGTTCTCTCTTGTGTTGTTTAAAGTAAACAACACAATAAATCCAGAATAATTGTCACAGTCAGAAGTTATTCAGCTAATTACTGTATTTATATCCTCGTTCACACTGAACAAAAAATACCAACGACGCTTTAGAACAAACAAAGCTATAAAACTCATAATTTAATTGCAACTGTCTTTGCTAAATTAGTGAGTTAAAAGAGAAACTCCAACTATTAAACTTTGAAATATGATTAAAAAAGCTTTGCAAGCTTCTGATACTTTACTTCTTTGCAAATACATGAATCTTTCAGTTTTGGGAATAAAAAATGAAATTTCTGGTATAATTGAACTCTAAAACCAAACCAAATGTGAAAAAAAAAATTCAAGTGATTAACAGTTAAAAATTTTTTAGATATTGAAAGGCAACCATTTAATTTTCAAGCACCACAAAAACAAATTAGATTCACATTTCAACCTTTTCTATTACAGAAATTTTGTCTCTAAAACAAAGATTCTAAAATTATTCCATTAAACAGAAGAGGTAGGAAATTTCGTTTTAGTTGATGTTGAAACTTTTAAGTTTTAGTATTTCAGTGAAGACAGACTGTTTTTCTACAGTTTAATACTCACTAACATCTGGCTGTTGTGTTCAGTGTAAATGGGAACAAACAGCACTTGTTTCCAGGTCAAATGACTCGGCACTAACAGATTATTTATCGGCTCCAGCTCTGATCGCCAGTGACGGAAACGTGGTACCCGCGTGGACCGTAAATTTCCACCCCCTTTTTTTCCGGTGGGATGCTCCAACAACATGAACAACAGCTTTCATTGAGGCGACAGGAGATGTTTGTCTCCTTCTGCACAAATCCTCCATCAAATGTTGCAGAAGAGATAAAAAAATAAAATAAAAAACTGCTGTAGGAAAATTTCCCTCAGCACATTATGATTCTTCTCCACGGTCTAACAAAACGAATGACTTAAGAGAGATAAAGTCACCTAATAGGTATTACAGTAAATGTCAGCCTCAGATAATGACCACACTGGACTGAGTGCAGTGATGGAGTGCAGCCATACCTTTGCTGAGCTTAAATCTCCCATAATCCCTCATTACTGATACCTTATTACTAATTAAATTCAGGCACTTTCAATTGTTGCCTTAAATCAGCCAATGAAAACTGTCATTATGCTGCATTAAAGACGCCGCTGAGCAGCGATCCGTCAGCACCGGAGGCCTTTATGAACCACGGCCGCGGCCTCAGGAAGACTAATGAATCCAGACCGGAGCTGGTGCGTTATCGCCAAGCGCGGCGCTCCCATGAACGCCACACTGAGGGATTGTAATGCAAGCTGGATGAGTCACAGCTGCCCAGAGCCAAAGATGAGTGGACGATGTGCACACACTCACAGTGTGTCGAGTCTTCTGAAGGAAAAAACATAAAACACAAGTCCTGTGTGATCGAGAAGAAGAGTTTTTTTTTGTTATTTAATCACGAGTTTTCGTTGAATGCACAGTTTGTGAATGAGTGTGTTTCAGTTCGGGTCGTCTTGTGTTCTTTCTAAGCAAACTGCAGACTTCTGGCGCTCAGCGAGGAACAGCTTATTCTTTATGCTGTAATTACAAAATCATACTTCTTTTGTAGGAAAAGGTCATGAACACAACGGTTTGGGAGGTTTACTGACTTTGCTGCTGAGATTGTTGTCGATGCCACTGCAGTGTGTGACTTTATACTGAATATTATGCATAACATATTTTTATTTGTCTGTATTTGTAAAATAAGACAGAAATTAAATATAATATTAATAAGTAGGTTCTTATTGGTTTCTAATCACCTAAAAATAAGAATCACTATTTTCTTAACCTTAAAATCCATTTTATATCCACTGAGGCTGCAAGTCTTCATCTGCGGAGTCGGCCATGTTGTTTTGCCATGTTTCTACAGCAGCTTTGGACAAACTAACATTTGCCCTTAAACTTTTTCACAGGTCTCATATAGACGTAGATTCTTCTATACACTAAGGAAGGAATGCTGAGCCGAGGCATAATCAGTAAGCTGTGATCTCCATTTTCACCACTAGATGCCACTAAACCCCACACACTGCACCTTAGCGAGTGTGACAGGCTAGCAGTTTGCCGTAGCTGAGCTAAGACAACCTGCTGCTGATTCCAGCTACATTTTCACCGTTTAGAGATGAAAGTGGCATCAATCTTCTGTCTGACTTTGGCGACAAAGTGAAGCGTGTTCCTCAAAATGTCAAAATATTCCTTTAGTTTAATGTGGACTTTGGGAGCAGCTTGAGCTTCTAAAATGCAGCAAAAGCAGAGAAGAAAAAGTTGATTTGAGATCTCAATGTTGGTGAATAAAGTTGTAATAGTGTCTCCTGGATAAATAATACAGCGAGTCAAAACTGTTGAGACTAATGGAGCGCTTCCTTAAAACCGAGGTGAGGGCGAAGAAATGAGTCACGCTGGAAGCGGTTCATTCTGAGTGTCAGACAAGTAATTACTGTGAAAAATATGAAATGAAGCAGCTCCTGCTGCAGAGTCAATGAGCCTGTTTGTCTGCGAAAAGGGATTGGCAGAGGATTTGGGGAGCAGCTGTGCTGGTTAGAGTCCAGTCGCAGGTTAGTAATGTCAGTAATGTCAGGGGAGGGAGGAAACAGCCAGCAAACAGCCTCCAACTCATTAGTTAGCGATAAACATCTCTTTCCACGGCCACATCTCTCTTCGTCACAATACCAGACACTCCCGTCTCAGAGAGTGAACAGATTCATCTCTGCAGACGCTTACGTCTCTCTAAATCATACATTTCCATACTGTGCTCCTGTGAATTTATGAGAGTGATACAGAAAAGCTTGGACTTGGACTGAAACAGCGAGGGCTCACAGCCAAAATGCCCTTGAAGGTTCCCCCTGATAAGGAAAAAGTGGCCGGTTTTGCATTTCATCCTGTTCACATTTTCGCTTTTTGAATTGCAAAACATTTACGTGTGGATGCGACTGCAGGGTCCCCGGTGGGCTGCATAATTTCATTTGCAGGATGCAGCGAATGGGGACACTCTTCCCATATCGCTGCATTGAAAAAAAGCAGAAAAAGCAGAAAAAAAAAACCCAGCATGCAGCTTGAAGCATGAGCAAACAGAGTCACCACGCAAAAACACAAACAACTGCAGCGACACAAAACAGAGCGACTGACAACGAAACACTCGAGAGACAAGTGGAAAACGGATTGGATGGAAAAAAAAATGGCACCGCAGTCTCTCCAGCAGTGGCAGAGTGGAGTGTGAAATGTGGTAAAGCATGACTTAAAACTTAGCTGAACAAATTAAGTGTTTATTTAACTCAATGCGGTGCCAACATATTACATCAGAGCAAATAAAACCTGCACTGAAAAGGAGCAAAAATCCCCTGAAGCGTTACAGCACAGGGGCAAAAAAAAGAGCAAATGTTCCACCTCCAGCATGCACAAGTGTGTGTGAGTGTGTGTGAGAGTGTGTGAGTGTGTGTGTTGGCATGTGACCTGCATGTATTAAGTGTCTAATTGGAGGGTGTGAATGACGGCAGACAGTGAGCCTGTAGGTTCGTACCTCCTTGACTCTCTGGATCATCGGCTGCAGCCAATCGGTGTTGACCTCACAATGGCTGTCCAGGAAGGTCAAGATGGAGGCTGAGGCCGTGTTTGCTCCGCGCACACGTGATCGGATCAGACCTGAGGGAAGACAAGGAAAGACGTCACATTAAAGCCTGAAACCCATCAAATATCAGATGCTTTACGGATGCTTTTTTGTCTTTTTTAACTTTTGTCTCTTTAGGTTAGTTTGACATTTCTATATGTTGATGTCTGTTTTAATTTTTTATCATGAAACACTATTGTATACATGAATGGGTTCTGACAGCTGGTTCCATTATGGATCTGATCCCAAGTTGGTAAAATACACAGACTTTTGAAGCTCTGCAGCAAATGCTTCTCTTATCAAACCTTTCATTTATAAGAGGCCAGGCAGGGAGGGGCCCTATTGTACATGTACTGGTTCTTTCTTTTTCTTTTTCTTCTTCTTATTGTGGCTCTTTGAACCTTAATTTGACCCCCTAAACATGCTCAAAAACTCACCAAATTTGGCGCGCACTCTAGGACTGGTGAAAAAATTTGATAAAATGGAAAAAACTGACAAACTGCCAAATTGTGCTCTTTAGCGCCACTTAGGCACAGAAAAACGGCCACTGCTGCCCACAGGAACGTCATAGAGAGACAGAACAAAAGCCAAGTTGTAGTACTCATCAAGACCTAAAAATCACCCCAAACAACAACAACAACAACAGGTCGCCCCAGTCACCTGATCGTGTGCTTTTTTTTTTTTTTAATAATTTTTTTTGAGCTTTTTGCCTTGATTTGACAGCACAGCTGAGAGTAGATATGGAAACGGGGTAGTGACATGCAGCAAGTGGTCGGAGCCGGAGTCGAACTCGCGACCGCTGCATGGAGGACTAAGCGAGGTGGCTTGTTAGGCTGTGACAGAAGAAGACATAAAAGCTACCTGTTGCATGAAACACCACACCACTTTCTGTGGTTTTCAGAACAGAGTTGTAGCTATTTTCATTTCTTTTCGTCCACATGTGAGTGGAAATTAAATTACACAGATGAGGAAATAATCCACATTTAATTTGCATCATCATTTACAAAAAAACAACAGCTAAACTTTCCACACCTTACTGAATGTTCCTATGTTTATTCACAGAGGCCACTGCAGTAAAGTGTTAAAGCTGTGTGGACTGTATATGTGCTGTGACATACAGTGGGTCATGAGTTTATGTCTCTTATGTCTGATTTCACCTGCCAGACGCCAACGTTTATCACCACTGGTTAACAGAACAGGCCTGACATGGCTGGAAAAATATTGTTTCATGTTGTGATTTTATGAAATATTGAAAAGTTGCTATTGTGACTTGCTTTATTGTTTGAGTTGCTTAATTTTAAACTCTTCCTCGTACGAAAAATCATTTTACTGGTTAGTTTTAGTCATTTTCGAGAGGTCCATGAAAGTTGTTGCTTGGTCTCGGAGCTGACTTATTGAAAAGTGTGATGTGTGGACGCTGTCGTGTGTGTGGGGGCAGCCTAGTTAGTAATACAGCTCCTGTATATTTTTTTCATTAAATGGGACTTTGTGGCTTTGTTCAGGTGCTGAGAGAAGAGCTTGAATGCGGCTGTCTGAAACCCAAAACAAGCCAATCAGGGGCCGCGTCGCAGGACACACCCCGGGCTCCTGATTGGGCCGAATCGGACAAAGATTATTTTCTCTCCCGTCACGTTTTTGTGACCTGTTGCACTGCGACAGCCACTTTGCTTTTTAGGTCATGTGAAGTTCATCATGCAGGCAGAAAACATGCATTTCTGAATGATAAAGTAGAATAATTTTCCTTCTACAGTCTTGACTTGGACAGTTTCTGGAAGTCAGGACGGGCTGAATCATTGTCTGTCTGATGATCATCATTTATTTCTCTTTTCATGCACCAGTTATTGTCAACAGTTCAATTAGCAGCTTGACTTTAATAACTAGTCAACAATAATTGCATTGCATTGCATTATGGTTTACTGAGGCAACTTTTGACAGAAACATCAGTCTCTCCGCCTCTGTTATGGATTTATGCTATTTTTTTTTCTTGAACCTAAATCCTAAAACAGAGAGAGCTTGTTGGTCTTTGATTAAAAGTGACTCACAACATGTTTACAAGAGAAGCTCAAAGCTACAGACTCTCTGCTGTCAAACTTCATCTAAACTGCATTCAGAAGGTTTTCACGGGTCAAATCTGTTTCATATACATCAAACAGAGAAGTTACATCTCCAGGCTTCTTGCTCAGTGTCTATTTTCCTTTGAAGTTTGACAATTTGAAGCCTTTTGCTCATCAAAAAATTGTTTTTTTTTCTTTGTTTCTGTGATATTTACATTTAACATTCAGGTGGAAAAACTTCCACAAAACAAACAACCTTTTGAAATGAAACGGGTTTTGCCTGAAGCTGATATCTCACTTTTTGCAACAGCACACCACTTTAAACTGAGTGTAAATGGAAGGAAGAAAAAGTATTAATTTGAATCTGACAGTTGGATCTATTTTTAAGGACACCGGGTTAGAAACAGATTTGCTGCAGGCGGAGGAGGAAAAGCAACAAAGGTGTCGTTCTTCATTTGCTCTCAACTCGGAGAAGTGTGGAGGAGGTTAATTATGTTTTATTTTTTCTGCAGCATTTACAGTTAATTAAACTTAAGATGCATCTTTTTATCTAAAGAGTTTTTGCATCACAGTCAAAGATCATCAGTTTAAAAAGATATATGATAAAAGATAATTACACGTTTTCAAAAGGAGGACACAAAACTTCAGAGTCTACCTTTTTAAGATGATTATTAGAATCTGATTTATCTGCATTGAGCTCGATGTTTAACGAGGAGGTCGTGATTCTCAGATTAATTAAATTACAGCTTCTTCACTTGAACGTGTCGCAGCATCAGAAGGGATGATAGAAAGTGTATTTGTGCTGCATTGAAATACGAATCATAGAGAAACAGGGATGATTGTCTCCATATTTTTTTTAAACTCGCAGAGTGAAGCACTTTGCAGGGAGGCAGTTTTGTCTCAACTTTTAAAAACAAGCGCACAGACAAGCAGATTTAAATGGATTTCACAGAAACTGGTGCAAAGGAGGTTTGCTCAGCGGACCTCCAATGCAGTTCGCTATTATGCAGTACATTTTTTAAACAACTCAGATTAACCAAAAATGCTCTTGTCCTGCAACGGGGATTCACTTTGCAAAAATAATCCTAATCCTAAATAAAATGTCAAAACTTTTGTGAGTTAAAAGATAATATGATTAATCTATTTACATGTAATTAAGTGCTAAGTGACTGATAATTGGTGATTAGTTTCAGTAATGTCTTGTCTGTTCCCGGCTTATTAAATGTAATCATTCAAACAAACAACAACAACATCAGGCAAGGCAGACCATCCACTTTCTCAGAGCTGGGGGTGAAGCCTCAACAGTTCTCTACTCAAGCAGGGGGTCTCCTGACCACAGCGAGGGACTGGCAGCTGAAGGTGGATGTAGGGAAACAGTTTAAATCCCCTGAGATCACTGCAGTGACCACACTCAGGCCCGACATGGCCCTCATGTCAGAATGAACGAGGCAGGTGGTCCTGCTGGAGCTTACTGCTCCCTGGGAAGACCGGATGGAAGAGGCCTTTGAAAGGAAGAGGGCCAAATGTGAGGAGCTGGCAGGCGAATGCCGACGCAACGGGTGGAAGACCCAGTAACTGATGGAGGCTGGATGCAGAGGGTTCGCAGGCCAGTCACTCGACAAGGCTCTCAAGCTGCTGGGAATACGAGGGCTGCACAGCAAGAAAGCCATCAAGAAGATCAGTGATGCTGCTGAGAAGGAGTCAAGATGGCTGTGGATCCGAAGGGGAGACCCGTGGACCACACAAGCTACCTGGACACAAGCCGGGGTCTGATCTCCCCCGGCTGGGTCTTATAAGAGGGTGTCTGATGCTAAAAGCACTGCAGAGTGTTTATTAAAACCGATGCTCTGATGTTGAATTATGGAATATTATTTTTTAAATGTCTTTTGATTAAATCTTGTTGTTTGAACAGAACAAAATTTGATGACTTCATCTTGGAGGATGTTGTGATAAGCATTTTCAAAAATTTATTAACTAAAAAATTCAGTGACTAATTGCAAAAATAAAGTAATTAATAATGAACCAAAATAGAAAAGAACAAATTAATCAAAAAGCACAGTACTGTCTTCTCAAAAAGTGACTGTGATCTTTATTCATAACTTCATTTGCCTTTATATACTGTAAATCAGGCTTATATTATAGTATAGCTTATATTTTAAATTCCCTCAGTTCAACACGTACATATGTAGTTATATTACTGCATGAAGTCTAATCTGATCCTTTTCCCCGTCAAGATTTTATTTTTCTTTAATGCTGTAAAACATGTTTGAGCTGGAACATTAACAAACATAAACCTGCAGTGACTGAAATGCATTATTATTATTATTATTAAGAACCGGTTTTATATGAGTGAATATAATCATTACTTGATTGATTACTTGACTAAAAGGTTATTCAAACAGAACCCTAAAACAAAACAAACAAAAAGTCCATTGAAAAAACACACTGAAATCCTTAAAAACCTCTCTTAAAGCTGGAATAATCTGCACTCGACACCTTCGAGCCACATTAAAAAGGTGACTTATAAGCAGTTTCTCAGCAGAGTTCGCAGATGTTGCATGTCGGTTTATTCCACAGCTCTTATCTACTTTCTATTCTATCAACAAAAGCCTCCTTGTGCCTGTTTGTTTAAACTGTGTGTATTTAATGCTCCAGCGCTCGATGACCTCAGGCAGCAGCGTGACACATCACAGCAGAGGAAAAAAACCAGCGACGCCTGAAGATGTGAGGCCATTAAGAGCAGTGAACGCAGAGATAAAATCATCAATTCTTTACATCGCAGGAACAGGGTGGGTCCTCTGTGAGAAAACACCAGTGATTTAATTGTTTGGTTGTTATTTCTTCACCTCACATGAGCTTACAAAGTGGTTTGAATTAAACTTAATTCGTTCTTAACTCTGACATGAACTTTTCGGTTTCTTTTTTTTAAGGCAAACTCGAAACTCAGCTGCAGCTCGTGCGCTTTGGACGCCAGGCAGGAAACGTTCGCCTAAATCCAGTGTGTGTTTTGTCAGCATGTGGTTCATAAGCCCAAACAAAGTCTCCGGTCTGCAGTCTGAGCAGCAACGCAGGCAGCAAATCACATATGAGGGATTATTGTTAGAAATCCAAACAAACCAGTGCGACTGCTTCTTTGGGTTTGGCTGAATTTTCTTGTTTGTAGAGGATTTTAATGGATAAAAAGGAAAAAATAACACAAACTTTGTGGAGTTTTCTCATGTCAGGTTGGTGCATCTGTCCAATCCCAACATACTTTATAGCTTCTGTGCTTGGATAAAAATACATAATAATTCTTTGTTAATTTAACATTTTTAGGGTGTTTGTTCAGACAGACTGAGTTACTCAAAGACGTCACTGTGAGCTTGTGATGTGTGTTTTAATGAAAATGATGAATTAACTTTTGCCTCTAGGAGCTGCCCTGAAACTACAAATATGTCTATTTATGATCTTTTTATTTATCTAAATAATAAAGGCTTTTATTTTACTCCTCATTATGTTTTTAAAAGCCGTTTTGATGCATTCCTGTACCTGATGTAAGGTGGTTCAAGTAGCTTCTTTGTTGTTAGAATAAACTTTCATTTTTGCCACATTTTGTTCTCTATGAAACAGTTTCAAGTTCACATTTGATATCTTAAAAAAACACACCAGAAACAGCACCTGTAAGCACCGTTTCTTTTCCATTAAGTCAATTTGTCCCCCCCCCCGTCCCCCCCACACTCACCCTCTCTCCTCCCGTTCCTCAGGCAGCGCACTTTAGGGATCTGAGTGAGCAGCTGGCAGTCCTCAGCTGGAGGAGAGAGAGCACAGGAGATGGGATGTTATGGTGAAAGCAGAACACACACCGAGAAAAAGCATACCTCCCCATCACCTCGTCTCACGCTCCGTCACTCACACACACACACACACACACACACACACCACTGCCATTCACACGTGGACACACATAAACACAGATATACATCCTCAGAAAAAGAAAAAAAAAAGGCCACTTAAGCCAAATATGACCCTTAAACGCATCACATCCATCAGCGCTTCCATCTCAGTCCGGTAAATAATTAGAAACACATAAACACAAAGAGGCGCAGAGTGACTGAGTGCTCAAACAAAAGAGCTTCATTTCACTGGATAATTAAATTTAAAATCCCTTTTCCTGCAAACAAATCCAGCGAGCAGCCCATTCCCATCATCCACTCCCCTTTTTTCTGCATTAGCAAAGCCCTGATGCAGACCTTTTGTTGGTGCCTTACGGACGGACTTTATTACAAAGTGCAAACACAGGTACACACACATAAGCGCACGCACAATCTTGAGAGGATTAGCGTTAGCAGCAGAGAGTAAGTGTGATCTTGCTAAGGGATTGTGGGTGGATAAAGCAGACCCCCTCCCCAGCAGCGATACAGCTTTATGCTGACAGAAACAAGCATGACAAGTTGTAATCCGCCATGATTAAATTTGCTGTGTGTACAAACCTGTTTGTTTTGTGTTTAAGCCATCGAACCACAGGGGACGTGTGTGTGTTGTGAGAGCAGGAGTGTATTAATATTGTTGCTCATAAGGAGGGGACAGCTGGTGAGTGTGTGTGTGTGTGTGTGTTTGTGTGTGGAGGGTGAAGAGGAAGGGGAGCTTTAGACGCTCAGGGAAGAAGAGCAGAAAGTCACAGATCACACCCACTGAGCAGATGTTATATACTTTTAGCCAGATTGTGAGTGCATGTGTATGCGTGTGTGTGTGTTTGTGTGTGTGTGTGTGTGTGTGTGCTCTTGCATGAGTCACATACAGTCGCACGCACACAGCTGCATACTTTAAGCCACCTTTATCCGTTTTTTTAATACATTTCATGCAGGAAAAATGACTAAATTCAGTATAACTTTACAGACCAAACTAGATGCAAAAATGTACTAATTTAAGATTGGTGTTGATGAGAGCTATTTTCCCATAATGCAGTGCACATAGTAGCAAAAAACAGCTTCTAGTTGATAAAACTAAACTAAACAACAAACAAACACGAAGTAAATTTGATTAAGCAAAGTTTAAAATTAGCTTTGGTGGTCTCAAGGTGGTGTTTGACTCATGTAATCTGCGCCACACTGTACACAATTTCCAACAGCACGACACAGTAAAGACCATTAATCTTGCCCCCCAACTGCCACAACATGGTTTATAACAACTCGTAGTGTTTACGTGGTGGTTGACACTATTGGAGTCACATGCTGCCGTCTGGACTCGCGGTAGAGATCACTGTCCTTGATTGAGGACGGTGTCCTTATGATTAAAGCGAGCCTTAATAGGATTACTCTCAGGCAGGCCGATCCCTCCCCTCCCTGCTGCTGCTGCTGCTGCTGCTGACCGACAACACCCCCCCGCACCTCGGCCAGCCGTCTGCAGGCCAGCTAACACTCTCACTGCCCTTCTTAATATTATCAATATTCATTAAACCACAAGCAAAGGATTAACATGACATCCACTCAGGGTTAGTTCTCAGTTTATAAAGGTCATATAGACAGCAAATGCATGAAGAATATATTTTTTTTAAATAATACATCCACAATTTTTTTAAAAAGGTGCAGAATAAAATTCTATATTTTCCTGAAAAAAATTAAAGAGGTGAAATAATTGTTTAAAATTCTTTGACGGGTCCAAAATGATCATAATATTTACATTTTAATGAGTTTACTGACAAGATCTGATTGGCCGAAGGATCATTGAGCCAATAGCGTAACTACGTTGATGTCACATGTCGTCACTGCTGTGCTTTTCGTAGCTAAAACATCTGATCATGAAGTATTTAAGTACAATTCAGCAAATCTAAACTAACTATACAACAACTAACAGCAGTCAAAGTTCTTTCAGTCTAAACTTAAGTGTTGTTACAGGTTAGATTGTCAAAATTAGAGAAATATCAGGTTCAGTCCTTGAATAGCTAAGTTAGCATTAGCATTAGTGACCATATGCTAGGTATGAATGATGTCCATATCACCTTTAAAAAAACTAACAAAGATATGCTTGTTTTTAATGCACGTGACTCATAAGTTCAGACATTAGCGTCAGTATCTGGAAGGAAGAAGTGTTACTGCAACATCTTTAAAAAATAACCAGGAATGTTTGGTTTTATTAGTGACCTGTAAGCTGGATGACTCATTGATTGACTGTTTGTAAAGAAAACAACAATAAAATCCGTCAGACAGCAGCCTGAAGAGAGGAAGTCATTCGGAGACGAGCTGACGGTGACTCCTCACTGTGTGTGTGTGTGTGTGTGTGAGCTCAGTGAGAATAATCCACGTTCAGCTCACATCATGCAGTGATTTGTGGTTTCAGAGAACACACTCCACCTCCTGCCTTCAAACAACAAACGAACCAGCAGTTTAATTTCCACTCGTCTCGGTGGGGATCGATGAGACGTATAATAAAAAAACAACAGTAGAACTTTGAAAACACAAGGAGACGAAAGAGAAGAGCTCACAGAAACAGAACCGTCGGTTTATTGGAGGTTTATTGTTTCACAGTCAGACTGAGTCAAAACTAAAAGCCACAAACTGGAGCTGAGGTGTGTTTTTTTTTTAAAAGAGTTTCAAATAAAAAAAAAAAAGGAGGTCAAAAAGCTTGAAATCGAAAAAAACAAAAAAAGGAGGTTAAAAGTCTTTGTTGGGGGACAGCAAACAGACCGTTACGACCTCACGCTGCGGCCTCTTCGACCCCGGCTGCAGCAGAAGGTGAACAAACAAGGCATTAGTGAGCTAACAGAGCTCCTGCTGCTGAGACACTACTGTTTAGACGTCTGGCCAGCTCCGACACCTCTGAGTGTGCCACCGCCTGAGCAGCGCGGCGAATGTAGGTCGCTGTGCTTTTCCCACAGACAGGAGATTCATGTGGCGGTAATTACAGCGAAGCGCCGTGGACAGTGTGAAGCATGAGCTCATGTAATTCTTCTGCCTAATGCTGACAAAGGGGAATAATTACTGCAACATGGTTATCCTCTAATTCCACTGCTACGTAAAAAACACATAACCAGCACTTTGAGCTGCTTTTTTTTTTAAACTCGTTTGTTCTCTAAATGTCAAGGTTAATGAGGCTATTAAGTCTCTTTTGCATAAAAAATAAAAGTACATCCAACTCACTGTCTGATTCCCTGTGATTTTAGATGTCAGTGTAACACATCTTCAAAGCCGCTTCCATGTCTTGATATTATCCGCCACCGACACTTTTCCTATTATTTAGTTTTCTCATTTTCTGGAACATTCCTCAGAAATTTCCTTCACACACACACACACACTCACACACACACTCACTCACAGCAGATGGCAGAATAAAAAGAGTTGATCAACTGGCACCAACGTCCACAGTCAGGATTTTTTAAAAAAACCACACAAGTTTTCGCTCCAAATTTCACACCAAAAACTTTTATAACAAGCTTTCCGTCTGTAAAAAATTGTGAAATTAATTTTTCTAAACTGTTTATTTTGTTACTTTCTGTCTAGTTGTTTCCTTGTATACTATTCACACTATCAGGGTTTTACTTAAGTCTGTTGGACACATGATAAATTCCTTTATTTTTGGGGTGATAAATACATTTTTTCTGACCATAAACAGTAAAATTGCAATTTGTTGAGTTTAAAAAAGATCTGAATCAATCTAAAACCTGCTGTTTAAGATATTTTTGGCCTGCAGTGCTGCAGAGAGAAGCTAAAAAACACAAATACTGACATAAGATCACCTTTAAAGTTGATATGACAAACTTGTTAAAGTGCTAACGGGGCGGCTGAAGCTCAGGAGGTGGAGCAGGTCGTCTACTTATCAGAAGGTCGATGGTTCGAACTCCAACTCCTGTGTTTAAGATGTTGATAAGTATGTTGATGCTTCAGAAAGGAACCACCTGTCATTAGTGTGTGAATGTGTGTGTGAAACGAGAAGCAAATCTGTATGAAAATACAATGAATTTCCCGTTCAACTCACTGATATTAAAATTCCTCCTCTGTTCGGTCTGAGTGTCGGAGCTCTGACATGTTCGAGTGGGAAACTTTCACACTTCTTCTCTGGAGAGACTCAAAATGAGGTCAGTCTCACCTGAACCTGGTCGGGAGCTTTTTTTTTTTTTTTTAAATCCACCAGCTACACCGACCTTTAATAAAGCAGCACTGAAAAAGGATTTATCCTCTCTTTTCATTTTCCTGTCTCTCCATCTTGCTCTGGCTCCTCTTTAATGAAGGCTACTCTCACTCACTTTGCTTTTACACTTGAGTTTTTTCTCTCTGCAAATAAATGCCGGAGTGACACTGACAAGAGCAGCAAAGTTGAACCAAAACACTAAACTTGCACATCACAAAACCAAAACAACGAGCTGAAAGAAGCTAAAACGCTCAGTAAAGCCACAGGAACAACAGAGCCATACAAATAAGATGAACACAGTGGCAGCTACGCCCGAACCGCAGCTTTCCCCAATAAAAACACATCAGAAACTCACGGTCGGAGCTGAAGTCGTCTATCAAGATTATCTCTTGAATCAAAGATGGAGGACTTCGCATCAGGACGCTGAGAGGGAGGAAAAAAAGAGAGATGGAGGTCAGGAAACAAAAGTAAACATCCTCGTCTGTGTCATAAGTCATAAGAGCTTTGGACCTTGTTACCTCTTGATGGTGCGAAGGAGGGTGGAGCGAGCCTCGTTGTGGAAAGTGATGATGATGCTCGTGGAGGGAAGGTCTGTGTCATAATTCAGAGATGCACATCTGCGGAGAGAAGAACATTTCGCACATTCAGAGCACGTTTGGCTTGTTCGTGTTACGCCGCCTCAGACGTCTGACACGTCCGGCGACAGACGCGTCCGGCCTTCCAACATACACATTTTGTGCAGCTGTGATTTGCAGCGGCGTCCTGTGGAGTTGCCTCAGCGTTGTTGCCGTAGTGACATGGAAATATCCGGTTGCCAGGCAACGGTTGCACAGATTTCTGACCCTCTTTCATCTGGTACCTGTTGCCAGGAGCTTTAAGCCCAGGTTCAAAAGCATGCAGATGAAACCCCACAAAAAAACCTGATTCTGTTATTGTGGGACAATTCAACATTTGTTTAAAGGAACAAAATAACAATAACTATTGTTTTTTCTTGACTCATGAAGAAGAAAAATTGAGGCTAAAGCTACAAAAAATACACAATGAGACACCAAACAGGCTGCAGATTGCAAATACTGCATGAAAACTGTCAGCTGATATCTCAGAAGAACAATGCAAACTTCAGCTGTACTTGCAATAAATATATTTTATAGAGAGAAACGACAGTCACTGTGTTATTTAAACATTTAAAAGCCTTTCACATGTTTAACGCATCAAACATGAAGCCACTTTAGGCCAAACTGAACACTCAAACTGAGTGTGAAGGTTCATTCTTGACCTTCAGCAGCCCGACAAAACAAGATTAAAATTCATGGCTCAGTATTTTTTGAAGAAACAAACAAACATCTCAGAGACAAAGTAATTTGACCTTTTGTTGGGGGTTTAATTTGGGTCAAAATAAGCTAAAAAGCATTAAACAGCAACACATTTAAATGCAGGATCACATTCAGTACTTTGAGGCACTGTTGGGGTTTTTATTCATATCCTCTAAAAAAAGATACCAGTTTTTTATATATATATTTTTTATCAAGACAAACATGTTTCTCACAGTGAGGAAGAAATTTCATCATCCATCAAACCGTCTGAAAACAGGTGAAGAAATAGATTTTCAGTTCTTCAGCAGAAGCCTCTTCATATCTGTACCTTAACATCAAATGTTTCCATTATTTTGTCCACCCCCTGCATCTGAGGGAAACAGCCCAGCGGGCAGACGGTCATGTCAGCTTCAAGACTTTGCTTAAAATCACCTTATTCAACCCTAAAACTACCTTTCAGTGGACGAGACAGGTTTTTCTAAACTGCAGATCTGAAGCAAATCCAACCCTCCACCTGTTCGTGCAGATCACACCTGAGCTGAGGCGTGAACCCCTGCTCACCTGTAGTGTCTGGTGTCTCTGATGGCTCGCTCGCTGCCCAGCCGGTCGCTCTCCTGCAGGTTGAAGGCGTGGTCTCTGTACGGATCGTCTCCCGGCTTCAGCTGCTTGGCGGCCAGGTACGCCTTCTCATCGAGGCCGCCCAGCAGCTGGCTGTGCTGCTCGGGCCGCGGCGGCTGGGTCACCTGCCGAGGACACAGCACGGTGTGTTTACATGTCACAACAGCCAGAAAACTGCTGTAAACGATGATGCAACATGAGAAGAAATGAATCCCTGTTAAGCCTGATGAAGAACTATCGACCTTGTTATTATTTAATAAAATTGCTGCTTTTCATTTTCGTGTCACTGCATCAAACTTAACATGGCAAAATGAGATGTGCACTCATTAATCAGAACACAGAGTCTATAAATCCTCAGTAATTAATGGGTTTTCCCCCAAAAGAAGCTTTAACACTCCTGAGCGGGAGGTTGAAACAGTCAATGCATGCATAAAAGCAGATGAGAGCAGCCGTCATCAAACAGAGTCAACATGATGGATGATGGAGGGAGAAAATAGAAAATGAAGACAGAGGTTGAGTCTTTTTTTTTCTCTGTGCCGTTTTATTAAAGGTCGGTGTAGCTGGTGGATTTAGAAAAAGCTCCTGACCAGGTTCAGGTGAGAGCGACCTCATTTTGAGTCTCAGGAGAGGCAGCGTTAAAGTTTCAAGGATTTCCACAGTGCACGGCTGCAGAGACAGAAGTGAAACTGAAATTTGATGTCAGATTCAGAAACTAAATGTCCACAAACCAGCTGTGCATCACCTGTGCTGCACCAAACTGCAGACAAACAGGGTTAGCAGCTAGAAGGTGAACGCAGTGGAGCTTTTATCAGCTAAGGAGTCAAATAATCCCCAAACCAAACTGCTCCTGGTTGCCATTACTGCCTAAAGTTCAAAATTCAAGGTTCAAACAGCCTAATATGCATTTTTTGAAACCCAGAACCACTCTCACATTTGTGAGGAGGGGGTGAGGTGACACCTGGGTGTGAAAGCAGCGAAAGGGGTCATTAAAGTGACATTTTACAGCCGTTTTTGTGAAAACCAAAACCCTGTGTTTTCGCATGAGACGACGGCAGAACTTTCTCTCATTTTTCTAGCCACAAAAATGGGTGTTTCTGGGAGGTTTGGAGATGTTGGGACTTTTAGCATCCATATATCTGGTGACAAAGCAGGTATGTGACACAAAAACACGATCTTCTCCAAACTTAACCGAGTGCTTTTTGCACCTTCATCACAGAGATATGAAAGTTCAACAGGAAAACATGAAGAAATGTAAGTTTTGTCATATCTGTGGTCAAAAACACACAGTGTCAAATTAATTCCTGATGATTGGGTTGCACATAAACAAGATCTGCACTGATTTCAGTAAAATTCTGATGTATTTTAATTCAATGCAATTATGCACGTGAGACTTTTAATCTGAGTATTTCATGAAGGTTTGTAAAGCGCTTTAATATCTATTTTAAAAGATGCTGTGTACATAAGGTTGATTATAAATAAAATATTAGCGTATATTTTATTTACTGTAAGCTATTTACTTTACCACATTTGTTTTTATTCAAAGAAAAATCAGTATATTGAGTCGTTCCTGTGCAGCTTTGCTTGAATTAAATTAACCAAAGCATCGATTATAATGTTCTCTAACTCATCCAGTCTGCACATGTATTTGTTCAGACGGTAATGATATTACAGTCTATTACATCTGCATGGCATCATTTTATGTGGCTCTAAGTCTCTGTTTGCTGCATCCTGTCCGACCCGAAGAGAAAGGCCTTGAAATCAGTTGAGTGCATGAAGTTATCTGAGCGTGCTGACACGAGCGCATCATTTTCCACACTGCTGACACGCTTCCTCTGTCGTCCATCAAATCAGCCGTAAAAAGACGACCGAGATACAACCCGAACTTTCCAACATGCTAAAGATGCTTAATTATAATGTTAAATTCATTTCTCAAGACTTTAGCTGCCTTCACAAGCTGTCTGTGTGCAAGTTAAACAAGTATGCAGTTAATATCCCACGCAGGAAAACTCCACGAGTTACATGACGAGATCAAGATAAAGCTCCAGCACATGAAACCTCTGTGGCAGATAAACACACGAGGACTCACCAAGAAACACAAAATTAAGATAATATCTGTGATAAAGATGAGCAATAAAGCATAAATCTGCCGAGTTCTTATTTTAAGGCCTTATTTATCATCTTATGTGAAGATAAACAAATTAAATTACCTTGAACAGATAACTGTTGCAGGTCTACAGACATAAATACTTTTAATTTAAGCATGTTTTTTTGTTTCTGCAGGACACACAAGCACAGAAGTGAATTAGCAAGCTTTCAACACGAATGGCAGGAAGCAGAAACACAATAAATTAATTAGAAAACAAACAACTAAAAGTAAATAAACATGGTAAACACAATGAAACAAATCAACATAATTACATCAGAACCACAAACACCAGTAATTTTTATGATAAAGAGATTTTTTTACTGCTGCTCATAGTTAAGACTTCTTCACAAAAACTTGTGTCTTCCATCTCTTTATAATCCGCAAAGTATCATCATGACTGAATATTAAAAGCTACAAAAACGGTTCTCCAAGGATAATAAGACAAAAATAACAGAAGGCACTCTGAGGCTCCGTCCACTGAATTAAATATGAAGCTCGTCTGGAGGATGAACACGTCTGCTGGCTCTCTCCAACCGAGTTATGAGACCCAACGAATCACATACGAGTCAAATCTGCCCTGATCGGCGGGAGTCAAAGCCCTGCTGTGACTCCGAGTCTGACGGATGATGGTGGTCCACAGAGGACAAACAACAAGTCCCATCATGCAGCTGGTGATGTGTCGTTGGCTCTGAGTCCCATTCACATGTCAACCAGTGATAAAACTACTTTTTTTCTTGTTTATCATTCCAACTTTTTTCATGTTAAACATATTTTTGCAAATTTACCAGCCAGAAATGTGCAAAAATATATACATTTCATGAAATTAGTTAATATATTACTGCGAGCAAGTAGATGCTCATCAGCAAAAGTTTTCAATTTTCTGATATTTAGTTTGGAAACCAACAACTGACTGTGTTAAAATGTTAAAGTTTAAAAATGCATCACATTTATTTTGCATGTTGTGGTGCAATTTGTAAAAATGACAAGAAGCAGCGCCACAAGTATCACAGCTGGTTATGAAATAGACACAATGTAACTGGATTTGTGTTCATGAGCACAAAATGTCAATTATTTTGTCTGTTTAACTTCCAAACGGATAATTTGTACCCACTTGCAAAAAAAATATGGAACAAATTTGTAACTATTTAATAAAACATCATTATGGTGACAGCATGACATGTCTGTGTACCCGAATCCCATTAATAAAATTTGTAAGTACTTCACAAACACATGATTTTGGTGATTTATCTTCACCAAACTGTGACCAAAGTGTTTTTGTTGTTTAAACCCAAACACACTGACAGATAAAATTAAATTCAGTGGATCGTTCAGCCCTGCTGTCTGTGAATATTCTCATCGGTCTAAGTCCTGGTTATTTCTGGGCGATTTAATCAAAAACAACTGGACTTCGTTACATGTCTGTGAAACTTTCGATTGAATTGAACTGAAATATCATTTAGCCATAAAATGGGGTGCAGGAATGCAAAACGGTTGTGCTGAGCATCATGAAAAACATGAAATTTGTGTCTCTGTTCACGAATCTGACGGATTAAATGTTGTGAATATTTAACAAAAAGCCATTAAACTGTGTTTCAGGTGATTGACATCTAACTGCTGCTGTTACTCTTTGTTGTAGCCCACTTAGCTGTCGTTAGCTCGTTAGCCAGGAAGCTAGTTGCCCTGTTAGCTTATCAATCTACAGTAAGCGGACAGGAGGTCTTGATCACTGAATGTGTGATTGTTTAAAACAAGGCCAGCAAGTTGCAAACACCAAGAAAAAAATGAGACCAGTTTGAGGACGGGGATCGAAATGATTAGTACAGAATGATTTACAGCAGCTCTGAGACAAACTCTAGGGACCAAGAAGAGACGACAGGTGAGACATGAAGAGGGAGACAGGTGAGACATGAAGAGGGAGACAGGTGAGACGTGAAGAGGGAGACAGGTGAGACGATGGTCAGGCATGAGTCCGAAAAAACTCCCAGAATAACTTGAGTCTGAATATTTAAAGCAGCAGTCACATCCTGATCTGAGAACATCTGCTGAAAACTATTGGATGTCAGATGATAGATATGTTTTTTTTTCCTTCCTGTATTAAGTTCTAGATGTCCAGGAAGAACAACAGACATGAAAACACACACAAGGACGAACTGAGAAACTGATTATCTGGACGTGAATCAGACGCTGACAACATGTCTGCTGCTGCTGATGCTGAGGCCACAACGGCAGATGTGCAGGTCGGAGAGAGAAACTGATAATCACTGTGAACGTCAGGATGCATTTAAATACGACAACGACGACGTTCACACACTCACTGTTACTGTAGAGAGAAAGAGAGGGAATATCAGAGGAAAAAAGAGGGGAAAAGACGAGCCAGCAAACAGATTTCACAGATGATGTGAATCAAATGCTGCTAATGAACAGACTAAAGGGAAATGAAAGAGGGAGAAAGAGGAGTCAGGAGAATAAGAGAGGGAGGGATGGACATAAGGAAAGCAGGGAGGAACAAAAGAGAAAAAATGATAAAAGAAGAAGGAGTTAAAGAGAGAAGGATGGACAGAAGAGAGGCCATGAAGGGAAAAAAGAAAGAGTAAGAATAAAAGGACTAAACAATACATTAAAAAATGAAGAAATGAAGAAAGAAAAAGAAAATATTAAAAAAAGGAAGGGATGACCAAAGGAAATGAATTAGAGGAAAAAGAAGAAAACCATTAATTATAAAGAAGAGTTTATAAAAAATGTTCGTTAGGTGGAAAACAACTGTAGTGAAGCT
>JAPZDV010000007.1:4129651-4162740 GCA_029814665.1 Acanthurus lineatus | reverse complement strand
AAACTTTGTAGTTCACTCGCTGACAGATTGGAGACGTATAGTGGATTCAACGAGGACAAGTTGTTACTGCAGCAAAAAAAAAAAAAACATCTAAAGAAACTCCTTATACGACTTTCGCAGTTAAACCAACTTTTCTGTCGTCCATCTGCATGCTAAGTTTGTTGCTAACACACGTAGCAAAGCTGTGGTTTAGATTATGACCCACAAGAATGAAAAGTCCTTGCAAATACGATGATGCATGTGTTTTATGCATATGACTTAATGCTGACCATTATAATTGCATGCTATGTGTTTTTTTAAATATCTTTTTACTGCAATTATCAATGTTAACAACAAAATATTTACTGTTCGGGATGCTGCAGGGCCTGCTTGGTGCTGTCTTGATAATTAGTTATTTTTTTCATTTTACTCGGTTAAAACACATCCAGAGGATTTTTGTGTCAAGTCTCATTTGTAGTTGAGCCTTAAAGAAATAGTTTCATATTTTGGGATAAAACACTAACTGCTTTTTCACCTCTAGCTTCTTTGTTTCTGTGCAAAAATCAAAGCATACAATTTTAGAGTGGACTTGCTTTTTCTTCCAATTTGCAGTCTTAAGCTAACGTAATCAGGTCCAGTTTTAGTTTTGAGGGGCAGTAGTATCCACCTTCTAACTTGTGAGAGAGCAAAAAAGTGCTTTTCAAAAAAAATGCAACTATTCCACTTAAGTGAATGCTAATAATTTCATTAAAAGATGGCTAATTTAGTTGCTTCTGTTGCAGTTTCTTATTCTTGGTTGCAGGGTGACAGTACAACATTAAAAACTATGGGATAAGCTGTGTTTTATTGTTGAAACGATTGACTTTGTCCAGGATTATTTCCATATTGAAATGTTTTCTTGTTTTTCTTCTCTACACTTTAGTGTAATTTATACTCTTATATTTCTCTCACGGCTGTTTTTCTGCAGATCGTTTGATGACTTAACGTTGGTGTAAATTCTTGGTTACTGATTCCGAGAAATTAAACACAGAAATCTGACATTTGGCTTCTACACTGTTGATCTTAAATACCAAACTCCAGTGAAGCTGTGCAAGATATGAGTCAATATGACCTCATGACTTTATGTTTTCAGTTTTTGTCCATTTTCCAGCATGAAAAAGGACACATTTTACGCAAAATGGGCCTTAAATTCCATCTGTTTTACTTGCTTGGTTTTCTCTGAAGTTACCACCAACCCTCTGTACGTAAGTTCAAGTGTTTTCTGAATCAGTCACGTTGGAAGAGCAGCGTAAGGTTTTTTTCTTTTTTCCAAATAATGTCTGGTGGAACAAAGCACGGTTTGTGGTTTGCTCTATGCAAGTCAGACCAGATGTGTGGAGTTACAGGATGCGGAAACTTGTGAGCAGGAAAGTACACTGACATACAGATACTGTCATGTCGGCGTCCTTTTTGAGACCAAACTCATCACTCACCTGGGCATTAAACAAACGTTTGCTAATAAAATTAAACACTGCTTATCTGGGGAGATGATAACACTCTTTGGGTTTGTATTTATCTCCCCATCTTCTATCTGAACATCAAGATGGAGAACAAGCTGAATTCAAAATATCAGGTACATCATTGTCACCAAAAGACACAACACATTCGCTGCCAGACTGCCAGAGGCGACAACAGGGAGCCGCCGAAAGACATGTTGTCACAAAGCACACAGAGGATTTAAAGGAAATAAAAAAGACAGCTGCAGTGTTTACACACACGCACACACACCTACTAAATACACACAACTGATATAATATAACACAGTTAAGCATATCCCGTTAAGATAAGATAAAGACCAAATGCTTGTAAAGATATT
Organism: Acanthurus lineatus; assembly: GCA_029814665.1. Taxonomy (NCBI): domain Eukaryota; kingdom Metazoa; phylum Chordata; class Actinopteri; order Acanthuriformes; family Acanthuridae; genus Acanthurus; species Acanthurus lineatus. Next base: position 4,160,906 of record JAPZDV010000007.1, on the reverse strand, counting down.
TCGATAATCGGATGACACATGGAGAAATAAAGTCCTGGTGAAACACATTTAGCCATGATTCAAAGGTTTAAATTTTTATGAAATGGGTATTAATACCCCACTTCTTGCTCTGAAGTGGCTTAGCAGGCGACCAGCTGTCGGTGTGTGTGTTTATGTGTTGTGTGTGTACATGCACTATAGTAAGTCTGTGATTAAGCCATGGTCAGCGAAGAATAACTTCAGCAAAAAGGCTTTTATACAATCCTCAAACTGTAAAAATCATCAAAATCAAATTTAGGCAGCAGGGCAAAAGATTTCAGGAATCACAGGTAACCAAAAAGACTCATCAGCTGTGCTAGCAGCTCTGTGAGGCTGCAAGTACACCTGCAAGCTAAGTGGTGCTTCAAGCTAAATGCTAACACAAGCATGCTATCATGCTAACAGGCAGGCAGGTGTTCAGCAGGCATGCTGTTTTAGCCGTTTTTATTCGGGATATTAGCATGCTAACATTTACCAAATAAATCCACACACAAAAACAAAATTTAGCTAGCTATCTAGCTTGCTAGCACATAGCTCACAAGAGTTCAAGTACCTATAAATCTCATCCCTGCAGTTCCCTGGTGTGAATACTGCCAATAAAAGTTAGTGTTAGCTGACGTTGTTTGCTGTGTTGGGTTGCTGAGGGCTGTGCAGTCAGACACTTTGATTTAACTTAATGTTAAATGTGCTTTAAAAATTGTACAGCTCTAACAGAATAAAAAAAAAAAAACATTGTGGCCACTTTAAAATAATAAAGTGCAACAATTAGCTTGTTAACTTTCAAGTGTGCAACAAAAGTAGACTAGCTAAGAGAACTTAAGTTAGCCTTATAATCTCCAATAGTTAGCAAACAACGTCAGCTAAAGTTAACTTTTATTGGACGTATTCACACTAGGAAACTGTGACCAGAGATGAAATTTGGCCAGTTGGCTTGTCAGTGTTATCCTGAAGTCTTTTCCTCAAAAAAACATTTTAAAAATTGTATATTTTTGTGAGTTAGCTACCTGGATGCGAGCAAGCAAGCTAGCTGGCTAAATTTCAGGTTTGCCTTAAAGTTTTGAAACATAATTTAATAAATATAACTTTAAACAATAAGTAAGTAATGAAGTAAATAAAAACTTATTTAATGAATGAAAAAAGAAACCAGGATAATAAAGATATAAAGTCCAGACTATTAAGGGCTTAAAAGCTCTTACCTGCTGGTGGTGCCAAGGAAAAAATCAAAGGATTACTAAAGTAATTAGGATTTATTCCTGGGGATTGTCAGAATGCCTGTAAAAATCAAATTGTATTGTTGTTATGTTTGTTATTAAGATGTGGTTAGTGGACCAACAGACTGACGTTGCCAACTATGGAGCCAGGCCTCCAGCATAGCTTTAACAAACAATACAAAACTGAAAATAAACTGATGGAAAAAAATCCCTCATCTCATAAGCATCGTAATCAAAATTGGTTGAATATCAAATAAAAACAGAGGACCTATTTTCTCCCTGCCAGCTGTGCAGAACGTAAATTGGAGGTGTACTGGGTTAAACTGAGCAAAACTCCTGCTGTTCTCACAGCATCCAACTGGAACATCTTTTCCATTTGCACACTGACACATCATTCCAAGACATTACAGCATCCCAGTAAAAAAAAAACACACACACACACACGCTCATTCACACACATCCAAAAAAAGAGAGCTACAACAATTTGTTGCATGATTAGCTGTTATGTGTTCCTCTCGGCCCCATGGACACTGCTTTTTCAGAGTCACGGGGGACCTTCCTGCGATCATGTTGGAGCTCTCCATATGCTCCAGTGATGCATGTATCAGCCCAACATATTCTGCTGGTTGAGGCCCAGTTCTCAGGCTCGTTTTCTGTCTCCCTGCCCAGACGAGCGAGTCATCGGGATCCATCTGAGGCTTCGGATGTAGAGAGCAGTTGGCAGGCTTCACTGCGAAGGGTGTGTGACTAACTGCGTTGCTGAGCAGTCGGGCTGTTGTGATTCTGTTACTCCAGCTGGCTCGGCTCCGCAAAGGAAGTCCATTAGCAGGACAAGTTACAGTTTGGGTCTCCAGTGCCTCGGCCCAAAGGATTATGGGTCTATCTGGGAAAAAGGATTTCCACATGAGAGATGGGATGATGCTGACTGTCCATGGTGAGATAAGTTTAGGAACAGCGATTCTTCTTTATTTATGGGAACAAAAAGAGGAAGAAGTGCTTTAATCTAAAATTTCACAAACATTTTAAAAAGAAAATGCATCTTTTATTTGAAAAAGTTGTCATACAAATATCTCTAACGAGCCCATAATCCAGTCTGCAGCTGTGCAGAGGCTCTAAATACACTTGTTTGTTCTTTATCTGATGGTGAAAATGAAATTTTGTATTTGCTTGTGAATCATTTTGAGGAGGTCCTATACTGCTGGAAAATAAGATCAGTGAAGAAGTAAGATTGACAAAAAAATAACAGCATGTTAAAAAAAAAGGCTTAAGTCAATGATAACTAAATACTCAGGAAGAATTTTTCCACTATTTTCACCACATTTTATGTACTAACAAGACCATGTCAGTAGTCAAAGTATAGTTTTTAACTTTTTTCAGAATTTTAACAATATGTGATGTTAGTAAAGATTTATCTATTTTATTCAAAAGGAATGCTAAAAAAAATAAAACATCTAATTTAAGTCTTAGGAGATTTTTCTCTTTAACAGCTGATTTAAACTAATTAGTTTATATTTTTATAAAGTGTATATTAAGGAGTAATTTTATCTGATCACAATGTTCACTCAAAATTTTATATTTGAATGAATATTTTAATTTTACTTGTTGTGTTTTTCCACATTTTAAAATTAGTATCGTAATTTTGTCCTTTTATATGCTGGATTAACAATTGCACAATTTGGATGTTGTGTCTCTCAACTTTGACTTTATTTTTTTACCAGATTTCCTCCTGGCATTGATAGGCTTCTGTACCTCCACAAAAAAACAAAAAAACAATAACAAACTGTCTCTATAAACGCAGGACTCACTTTTTGCATCAACTTAACAACTAAACATGTAAACAAATACAAGATGTTTTCACCTTCACGGTGAATACCAGCTGCACCAGTGTGAACATCTAACAGACAGTGTGGCATCATAAAAAAAAACTAAAACATGAGTGGAAATGCTTGTTTATTACTGATTAAAGCCAGACACACAGATGCGTCACTGCTCAGAATTAAATGACATCAATGAGAAATCTGTCGTTAACACTCTGTCTTTGTACAGTATACACACAGTGGAACAAACGTTCCCACTAAAAGGAAAAGATTCATCAACAGTCTTAGCAGGGGATGTGTGCAAAACCTTTAACATATAACCTAAAAGAGTACAAGGGGGTTTTAAAGGGGCAGAAAAAGCAGATTATGCTACAACTTGTGAGACAGTTAACGTAAAAAATGCTGCAGGAATTTTCCGAACACTTCAGACAAAGATTCAGTGGTTAAAAGAGTCATTTGAATCAACCATCTAAACCCCAAATCAGTCTAAAAACATACATTCATTGCTTTTATTTCATTTTTTAAATATACCTAGCAATCATACTTCTTGAATAACCTCTTGGATGAATGAAGAACAGACTCATTTCACAACAATATTGCTATTAAAATGCACGAGTTAACGACACCTTTCAAGTCGCACATCATTTACAGTTCTTACCACACCGCTGTGTGATGTGACAATAAATAAAGAGGACATCCTTCCACTTTAAAGTGCTGTACTTTGATCTTTCTTCAAGCGAGAATGTAACTTTTGAATGAAGAAATGATGCAATCCTCCTCTCAAGGAGAAAGCTGGATTCAAACTAGTAAAATGTTCTCTTGGCAAATTCGACACATGTAGGGGGTTTGGCTGCCACAGTCTTACTTTTGCTTGTAAAATAACTGATATGTTTAACTGAGTTGCAGAGTAATTTTCCCTCGATTGACTAATTTAATGATAAAACTTATTATTGCAGCTATACGATTATGTCTTTAATGTATGCACTGAAGTAAACGGGAGAGTCTGTGTGATTATTTCGTACCACTTGCGGCCACTTTATCCATTCAAAAGTTACACAGTCTCACTTTAAATGAGCTCTACTTCATAAACTTTTAATGTTTGGAAAGAATAAAACAAAACGGGACATAAAGAGGACAGATGAGAACTTAAGAAAAATGCTCCAAAGAGAGGATGCTGAGTGCTAGCAATCGTTCACACGCCGTAAAGACAGTTAATGAGGAAAAAAACAAAGAGATGTATAACATTAGTCTGAGAAGCCACTTTAAATGTTTAAATGAAATACACAAAAACGTCAAACACACTGTAAGATGAGCGCTCGCTCAGTCTGTACCTGCTCATGCTAACAAAACATTATGAGACATCTGACTGTAAGTACAATCTTCAGAGTCACAAAAGGCATTTAACAGCACTCCTGCAGAGTGTTTATGGCATATCAAGCAGTGTTTGAGGCCTACACAGTGTCACAGGAGTGGTTGGGAGACAGTGAGAGGAGGAGAGAGAAACACTGAAATAAAACTGCAGACTAACACTTGCAAGCATCTCCTTGATCGGAAGGAGCTCTGACTTCGGTTGATGCAGCTCGTCTTCCTCTGAGCGTCCGTCAATAGCGCCCTTTTTTTCCTTCAAGGCGGCGTGCAGGGCAGTGAATCCCTTCTAACGTTACAGTGACACATGCTTTTCAAATGTCAGAGTCTACCTCCCTCTTTTATCCCCCCCCCCACCGTTGAGAGACCCTGCACATTCCTCCTGTTACTTCATGCACAGAGAGAAAGAAAGAAAGTCGCAGTCTTTGCTTTCAGGAGGAGGAGAAGGTCACGTTCTGCTCAGCTGTTAGAGAGCATGGCCGCCGTGCCCGAGGTCACCTCAGGTTAGAAAACGTCTGCACTCGTAGTTCTCCAAAGTGCTTTGGATTCAAGCATCCGATCCGCAGCCTTCTGATGCATTTTTTCAGTTTATAGACGTCTGAGAAAGACTGATTGGAGAGGGGGATTATCTATTATAAACAATCGCTGCCATGTGGAGCCGTTACTGCTCGGTTGGACACACGTTGCGATCTTTGCAGCAGAAGTAATGCACCACCACGCCGTTGGGATACCTGGCAAACGCGCTGAGAGAGACGGATAAACAAACAAAGACTGGGTTACTGTAGGAAGATTATTATTCCCTGCATCACAGAAGATAAACAAGCACTTTAATTATAAAAGACTGAAAACAGCAAAATAAAAATGAACGGGGTATAAAATTAACATCAGCTCAGGGCACAAGACTGTGTTCAGGTTTACGAAACCGTGACTGCAGACACAAAGAAATCTGATCGAAATAATAAAAGCTTTAAAAAGGCGGATGCTGTCACAACACACTGACTGTCATAATAACACAATAAATGAGGATTTTGATGGATAACTCTGAAAAACTAAAGAAGTTACTTATAAATCAGTCAATTTTTTTCATAACTTAAGACTTAAATAAATTTGTTGTAATTGTTTTTTAAATTTATGCAGGGAAAAGAGGAGGTGGATTATCCAAAGGACGTGCTAAAAGGCTTGTTTATATTAATAACTGCGATCAGAATCGAGCAGGATCAGAAAAAGAGGTGTAAAGGAAGATTTTTGAAGGATAAACACTAAAAATGTATTTATAAGTATCAAAAAGATGAAGAACCTATTTCATGAAGACAAAATTTCATGAAGACAAAAAAACAAATCAAATCCTGCACTGAGAGAGTTATTACCTGTTTCCTATTTTCTTCTTGCAGACTCTGCAGGTCTTCTCCTCTGTGATGACACATTTAACCTGCTGGTGGAAGATTCGCTCCTCCTGCACCTGAAGAAACAAAACACGCCGGGTGAGCAGAGACAGACGCTGCAGTAAATCAGATTTAGCATCTTGTTGCGGCGGCACATTTAGCTGTGTGCTAGATCACAAGGTAAAAGCCTTCACCTTTAACCCTACAACCCCTTTCAACCTTTACTTTAACACAAACATTCAAGAAAACATCATGGCAGACTGAGGACAAACTGTCCTGTGAAAGAGTTCATGCTGTTTTATCGGGGAGCATCATTAGCTGTAAGCAGTGTGTTTCTGTTGAAGATCCCCTGTGGATTAAAAGCTGTGGTCTCATTGTGAGTCTCCATGAGGCTGAGAGATGAGTACAGGGAAAGAAATTCAGAAACAAACATGCTGCAAAACAAACTTTATGCTTATTTTTGGAATTTCCTCAAATATTTGCTTTTTCTTGCAAAATACTGTTCACTGTACTTTCACCCCTTCAGACCTCTGAACATAAAAGTCCAACTACAATCCGCCCCAAGTGTTTTTTTTTTCAAATTAATTTGAGTAAATATAAAAAAATACACATTAACACAAAGTAAACAAACCTGCACTGTAGCTTAGACAATGTGTCATAGCACCGAAGAGTCAGAACCTGACCAGCAGCAGGCTGAAGTGACATTTACATGATGTTTAATGTGTTTCAGCTAAGTAGTAATTTAGCCTGCAAACTGACATTAGCGGTGCACTTTCATACACTTTATGATTATTAGCTGAGGTGCAGGAGAAGACGGATATTCATGTCAGTAAATTAGATAAGATGTAGACTTTGGCAGAAATGCTAACGTGGGTTTAAACTCTGCAGCTCTTGTGTTGTGTAGCAGGCTGTTGTTGGTCATTTTGCCGGCTAATGTTACTGCAAACTACTAATGCAAAGGTTTGAATGGCTGCACAGAGACAGTTGGCCCATCAGACGGAGGACATGACTGACACAGCAGATGCGGATGCAGCAGCAGACAATTTAATTTGACTTTAATCTAATGAAACAATCTGACAGGGAAAAATCAATTTTTAATTGAACTGTTCTCAACTAATGGACATGCAACCTGTGACCAGGGGCAATAAAAAGGCTCTGCTTTGAAACATGAGGTCACAAGAGGACAACAACAGCAAAATCCTCTCTGTTTTTCTGTTGATGGCTTCACATTAGAGCCTGAAGTTAAAGTTTCTTGTTCTTTATTGTTACAGAGAGGAGGAACCCAAGATGAAAAAAGGTTTTCTCGGACACACTGTAAATAAATTTTTTACAGGACTCACCCTGAGGAACTCGGCCTGCAGCAGACTCTTAAGCACCTGGTTGCAACGTTTCCGCTGTGCCTTTTCCTCCAGGACGCTCTCCAGGAAGACCCGGATCTCTCGGATCTGAGTGTTTGCTGGGAGCAGATTGATGGCCTGGAAGACACAAACATTGTCTAATTAAACACTGTAGAGCATCAGTAGTTATAAAGGGTACTGAAACTGAACTCTTTCATTATTGGAGAGAACATTGTGGACTGGAGAGAGAAAATATCCCCTTTCAGAAGCAAATTACACTCATTTTGAAAGTATAACTTATCAAAATGAGCACGTTCTCCAACAATAGTGGTGATCTTCAAGTTGTAATGAACTGAATTTAGAAGGAAAAATTTCTAATGGAGTAATTTCTGCATTCATTGTAATAATTTAACATTCAAAAATGAACATAACTCATTAATCAGATCAATTTTAAAATAATAAAACGTATTTTTCTCTTGGGAACAGTAATATTCTGTGCCATATGGAAGCTGTCTATCACCTGACATCCCCCTTACATCAATAACTGCATCCTCTCTCACCTTGAGAAACTTTCCAGAATCAAAATAACTTGTTTGTGAGCGTCTGTGTGAATGCTCAGACAGAGTAAACACAATTAAGACCCAGGAGTCCTGTTGTCCTCTTGTAAGGTTTAATTAAATTAAATTAGTACAAATTGCCTTATTCCACTCAGACGGCTTAGAGTGAGAACTTTCTGCTGAGAAACAGAGCCGAGATGTAGTTTCTGTGGAAAGAAACTTCAGCTGATGCTCAAAAACAGTAAGTTCATTTGCTATCTAACTTCTCTTACATACTGAATGACAAAAGAATTATTCACAAAAAATATATTGCAGCTCTGGAGAAGAAATTGTTCAAAAATAGCCGAATAAAAAGCTGATTAAAACTTTAAAGAACAAACACACAGAAAAGCTGCTTCATGTTTGGAGTTTTGTGCAGAGTTTTGTACAGTCCTGTTGTCTGTTTGCTGTCTGGGCACAGCAGGAACTGGGAGTCGGGCCAGAGGAATTGAAAGCAGGGTGCCATTAAAGTCAATGAGGGAGTGCAGAGGGGGGGGCAGAAAGGCACAGACGGACAGGATGGAGAGCTGCTGGCTGCAGGATCTAAACCTCAAGCATTCGGCTAAACCTGCAGTGTTTTCCCCTCGAGAGACTCTCGATCAGACCCGTCTGTGGCTGAACACAGATCAGCGGGGCCTTTCACACACAGTCACATCCACTTCAAATCACAGATAAAACACAGCGTGTCACGGTGCCTTTTACAACAAAAATATAACTCAGATAAACTTGTTCACTTTTATATCTAAATATTTGCAGAGACGCAGAGGAGGCGTTTGAAAGCGCCTCTGTTCTCTTGTGATAAGATGTGAAAAAGAAAGAATACAATCTGCTGAGTGACTGTTTTCTCCTCCACATGGACTGTGTGGAAAGATTTTCTGCAGCTGGATTCTGCTGAGAAAAAAACAGCAAATCAAACCGTTTTATAAACTGTTCTTTAAGGGAAATCTTCATTACTAGACAGCAGTCGGTGGTTTGCGTGATGAAGGTTTGAGGAGCAAAGTAGGTCACGAGCGACTTCTGAACAGAGCAGCTTTTATTCAATTACCTCTTTGCTATTTTGGTTCTGGATTCAGGTAGTCAAAAACATCAAAGATGTTCACGTTGCAACTGCAGACGCCTCTCGAGGGAGATCAGCACCCTTGTGGAAATCTTTGTTTGGTTCGTTGGATCTTTTCTATCACAAAGGCGGCAGCTTGATTACCCCCGACTGCGCGAACCCCTCTCATCTCGCTCTAAAAACAAACTAAATCAAATCTTTTAAACGAGTCGTGTTCGGTTCAGCCGATGCTTTTAATTTCACACCAAATGCCAAAAGCACGTGCCACCCTTAATCATGTTATTCTATCTGTTTAATCCAGCCGAAACAAGACGACTCTTATCAGTTTCATTTTCAACGGAACGTCATGTCTGAATTAGCAGTGATTACTAAATGAGAGCAACGCCGCAGATTTGACTTATAAAAATAAAGTGTTGAGCTGAATTAGAAGCTAATTCTTGCTTCCTGATAATAAGCAGTTTGAAGTACCAGATGGGAGTTTATTTCTCTGTGGGAAAGTTCAACATCGATGCAAGAATTTAATGCATGTTTTCAGAAGTACTTTCAAGAAGTACTTGTAACTAAAAACTTACTTGACATCAACACAGTCTGTAGAAATAGAATTATTTGAGTCCCACCAGACTGGATTTGTTCTCGTGTCAGCCTGCTGACGGATGCAGTGCTGCTCTGTTGTTGTTACCTTGGTGGTGTTGAGTTTGCTGTAGTGCAGCTCCAGGACGTGCAGGGCGGCCTGCAGGTTGGCCTTTGGCTCCGACAGCTCCATCTTGATGGGCCCCAGACAGTGGACGTCAGGAGGAGACAGATACATTCGCAGCAAGGACAGATAGACCTGAGGGGAATAATATACAAAGCTGTTTCTACCTTTTCTTTTTTTGGTCCACATTTTATCAGAATCCAAATCTTATTTCTTTTATCGCTTGACAAAAATGAGTTCTGTCATGTTCAGAGTTCTGCAGATAATTTTTATTAGCAATGAACAACTAAAGGTGTCCTTTACTGAATAAAAAACAAGTTTAGTAGATTCAGACAAAAAGGAAATTAAATAATATTTGACAAGTTACAGGAGAAAATGATTAGAAAAGAGAAATTAAACAAGAAATTTCAAAATCTCATTAAAACTGAACTTTAGCTTTGCTTGAAAGTGAACTGTTTTATCTACATTGAGAGCCATGCTAGCTGTTTCCAGTCTTTATGCTAAGCTAAGCTAACTGGCTGCAGGCTACAGCTTCATATTAAAGCTTAAATATGAGTGATATCAACCTTCTCATTGATCTCTCTTCAAAAAACCTAAAAAGGTTTTCTTAAATTGCCAAAATATTTCTTAAAAACCAGCCTGTAATAAAAGATCAGTCAGTGTCCAAACAAGAATCTTTTTCCTTTCTGATCTTTACAGGAAAAATGATGGTTTACTCATCTAAAGCTTATTCAACAACTTGAAGTACTTTAATATTTGTCTTGTTTGGTTTCACAGTTGAAAAACACTTTTATGCACACAACAGAATATCAGCTGTCATTTCTGAAATACTAGCTCTTTTTGTGGAGCTGCAAAGGCCTGTTGTTTGGTGCTTGAGGCACGAATGATCCATGTTATTTGTAAAGCAATGTTTGCAGACACAAAGGCACTTTGCAGAAGGCAGCCGAGCGTGTAAAATAAAAAAGTGGTCATGAAGAGAAAAAATGAACAACAGAGCTATAACACAATCCAAATGGGGACAAATGCAACAAACACTTTTTTTCTGAATAAAAAAGTGATTAAATTTGGGGAAAATCATTCTAAAATTCCAAAAGGAAATGACATTAAGAGCCACTTACATCTTTGTTCCCTTCGACTGAACTGTTGTAATGCCGGTGACAGTATCTGCAGAACACACAGAGAAAATCATGAGCAAAGATAAACACTAAACTTCTGCCTGATTCGGTGATGTTGACTGATTGCTTTGCTGCCTCGCAGAACAAATTTGCAATTATCAATCATTTCAGGGCAGAGAGCAGCTTCTTTACTATTTCAGACTCTTTTGCAGCCACAACTGAGTTTCTCCGTTCGAGATAAATTAGCTGCTGCAGACGGCAAACATTTGGCTGGTGGTGGGTTTTTTAATTTTGCACCCAGTTGTGCAGGATTGTGTGGTGTTTGCAGAAGTACTCACTCCTCAGCCATGCGGGTGTCTTTCAGGATGTGCACATAGATGAAGAGCGCCTGCTCGTGTTTACCCATCCGACCCAGAAGCAAAGCCCGTTCCTCCAGCAGGCCTTCGGGTTGGAAAACAAGGTCAGAGGAGCAAGTTTCACCCTTCAGCTTTAATACAGCAACACAACAGCTCTGATATACACTCTGTCTTCACAAAGATAACAGTGTACAGTTTTTGTTTAATTATCAGAGAGGTATTCATCAGAGTATGTTTGTTACTGAGGTTGTAGTTTGCAGTGGCATCGAACTGGACTGCATTCAACTGAGAGGCCTTCTTAATATTTTGTTCACTTCATTTACAAACATGAGAGACACCTTTAAATACAATTCATTTAGTGAAACACCACCCAGTATGACCTCAATAATAAACATAGAATAAAATTATCACCTTTCTTACAATGTAAACAAAAAAAGAAATAAATATGAGCTTTGTATGTGTAGAATTCATGACAGAGTTGTTGTGCTGGATCACATTAGATTGTAAAAGTGAACCTAATAAAGTAGCCGGTAAGTTTATCTATCAGCCAAAACTTTCCTCTATAACTGAGAGCATTTTTTCATGAGGAAACGGGATATATATGAATATTTACCTCCTCAGGTTTGTGCTATCCTCATATTAAAATCTGTTGTTTACTTTGAATGTATACAGATTACTAAGGTGTGTAGAGAAATACTAATTTCCTTGCACAACCAAGATGTAAATGCTTAAGAGATTATTTTCACATCATCTGAAGGGATTACAGATGGAAATGTCAGCTTGTCAGCCAACAGGCTTGTTTGTACATATTCATTAAACAAACAGAAACGATGTTTTGTTCGTCCGCTGTGTATAAGCCACCATCTTACCATCAAAGGGAAAGTCACTGATGAGTCTGGCCGGTTCATAGCTGGTGGAAATATCCAGAAAAGACAGCAGCTTGTTCCTGAACTCTCCGAGTTCACCTTCCTCCTTCCCTGCAGCAACAGCTGAAACTCCTACAACAGCACAAAGGTTTGGATTAGAGTCTAAAGCTGCTTATTAGTCAATTAAAGGGTTATTTGATCACCAGAACTTTAATCTGAAACCATTTTGATAATTTATAGACATTTTTAAGCAAAAATACAAAAAAAGTTGTTTCCTCCTTCTCAAAAGTAAATATCTCTAGTTTTGTTTTTTTTTTGGACTAATGGATAAATTAAGTAAATGCAAACAAGTTTGACAGATAACTTGATAATCTGCAGCCTTAACATAGTGGTGACCTGGTTAAAGGTCATTAAGCACCAGTAGCACTATAAACTACTTTTTTTAACCTGTTTTGTTTGAATTGTGCAAATCCACAAGGATGCACATACACAGACACACACACATGTCGTCGTTCACATTCAAACTGTTTCACACTTTTTCACTCCAGGACAATTATCAGAGCTAACATGCTTATAAAGGCAGTGTTTTGGTTAGAAACAGTGAATGTAATGTAGCTTTTTAGTTTATCTATCAGACCTAAAGCTTGAGAGAAAAAACTCAATAAGGCACATTTGAGATAAACCTGAAACATTTTTACTGATCCATTTAGTTTTATCTGCATATGAAACTGCAAACTCTACAGTTTCTGCTTAAACAGGCTCCAACATTAATGAAGTCAGGCTGCTGTAAAGTTGACTTTGGCTCTGTTTCATTGTTAAGTATCTAAATAATCACCAAGAAATAACATCTTATTAAATAGCCTGCGCACTGTGCTTCATAATGAAGCATACTGTATAAGTTATAGGTTCGTTTCTCCAACAGAGAGAAGAATAATGAGCTTTAAGTGTAGTTGTGTTGGCTGAGAGGTGCGCTTTAATACATCGTCCCTGGATGATCATTAAGTGCACAAACACAGAGATGGATGGACTTAATAATAAGTCCTGACACAGGCTTTATTTGCTAAACAATGGGAGACAACTGTGAGTGAATGAGCGAGCAAAGGCAAACTGAACCCATATGCAGTGATGTAACTACATGAAAATCCTATAATAAATTAGAATTATGGTCTTTTGGCATTAAGTCGATTTTCAAAAATGGTGAGTTCAGGAGGTATTAAAGCTTGAAGCTCATGTTATCCTGCAGGTCCGCCAACACAATTACACACAACACACACCATCTAATGCATTCCCTTCACTTTCTAGGATTTGCTTCAGGTGGACACGACTGAATTCTCGTAAGTCTAATTACATATCTGTACCGGGATTAAAATAAAAAAATAAGTCCTTAATTTCTTGTTGAAATGTCTAGAAACATTACTTTCATCATTTTCAGAGTTTTTAAAGCTGTAAAAAGTCTCACTGTGAAACTTTTTATGACTTTTAAAAAGGGCCTGGAGTTACTGTAAAGTTAACTTTGAAGTTTTTTAGGGTTTTTTTCTCGCTCGTACCTTCTGGCAGTGAATTAAGGTACTGTTTCATGAGGCCTTGAACCCTCTCCAAGTAGAGCTGGATCAGCACGTTGTGAAACTCCGGACCCTGATCGTCCCACACGTAGATGATGTGCTCCAAGTATGGGATGGCGAGCTCCTTGAAGCCCTCCTTCAGGAAGTTCAGCACCTTGTCTCTGGGCAAAGTCTCCACCTCCGTCAGATCCTCTGTGAAGATCTTTACAGGAAAAGACATTTTTTTTAACCTTCTAAAATAAGATTAGACTTTACAAAGAAAAGGATATCATGATTTTTTTTGCTCTTAGGAGGTTTTGTGGATAAAAAGATACAAAAAAAATAGCTGCAACAAATGGGAGTATTAAACAATTCAAATTACATGGAATTAAACATATAACTCAACCCTTTTTTTTTAATGTTATATATAAGGTTGTGTGTCCCACCTTCAGACCGTCCTCAGGACAGATCTTCAGCACCCAGGGAGAAAATTCAAAGATGATTCCCAGATTCTCCACTCCTGTGTGTGCAGAATAACAACACGAAAGTAAGTTTAACGTTGCTGATTTAAAAAAAAACAAAAAAACAAAAAAAACACAGCACAATCTCAAACTCAATTTCAAGGAGACACATGCAGCACTTCTCCCATCAACATCTGATTACAACAATAAATAAGAGCTACTGGAACTGATCTGAGAAACTTTGACCTTTTTCAATCATTTTTCTGTTTCTAAACTGAACAGTAACTTGATTAATTGTAAAAATAAATAGCAAAATAATTATTAAATTAAAGGAAATATATTATTTGTTAGTTGCAGCTCTACAAAGCAGTTAGTGTCAAGCAGCATAGTAATGTATAGATAAGATAAGATAAGATAAGATAAGATATTCCTTTATTAGTCCCACAATGGGGAAATTTGCATTGTTCCAGCAGCAAGTGGACAGTAAAAGACATAATGTAAAAAAGCAGCAATAAGAATAAAGAACAATAAAAAAGTACAAAATAAGAAAAAGAAAATGAACAATATTTACAAGGGTGACGGTATGAAGTGGTAGTATTCAGTTGCATAGATGAAGTTGGAGTAATATACAGATGGAAATACAGTGATGGACCCAAATTAAAATTAAAGAAACAGAATAAGCAATACTCCTGAGTTTAACATCCCAAACTGTGTTTTTATAGTTTGACAAATGCAGGGCTTTTGAGGAAAAGCAGTTTAAACTATGACAAAAACCTGGACGCTAAACATAAAACTGGTATTAAATAAAAGGATTCTAATCATCCCCAAGACACATTTGATTACCTTATCATTTATATCATTATATCAAAGTCTCACAATTTGATGCTGATACTTTTAACAAAAACGCAGATTGCAGCACCTTAAACTGCCAAGTAATATGTCCCAATAGAGGTTTTTATCTTGGCATCACTGTTGCACAGACACAAACAATCAGAGCTTTTGAAATGTGGAAAAACCCAGAGAAGCTCAGATTTACACAGTAATTACAGCAGAACATGACCATACATTTCATCAAACATCCACAATCAATCAGGGTCAAAGTTTTTCCACAAGCTTTCCAAAATCAAGCCAACATATTAAACATAAAAACAGAGATGACAACTCTGACGCTCCAAGCTAAAACAGACACGAGTCGGCCATCGATCCTTACCCAGCCTTTGGAGGTACTGCACTGTTCGCTCGTGGCCCTTCAGAGGAGAGTTGGCCTTGGTGGATTGATCCAGCAGCACCTGCAGAGCTGAGAGAGGGCAAACCAGGCCAGTGAGAGGGGAGAGAGGGAGAAAACACGAGATTAGTCTGAATGATGGAAAGTAGCAAATGTCATCTACTCTGTTGTGCACCGGCTACATAATTCCTCCGTCCACAGAAATTGGACGGAGCTCATGCAGCGTTAATTGGTGGACGGGAACAGCTGGTTTGAATTGGCACAAGACACAGAGGCAGACTTGTGCAGCATGACATCACAGCACAAATTGCAGCAGGCAGATTAAAAACAGCCGTGCTAACAGAAAGAGAGAGAGAGAGAGAGAGAGAACAGCCCAAAAATCTGCTGCAGAAACACACCAGAAACCAAATGACATTAAGACAGCTCTGATCTATGAGGATGACATGTCGACCACATGCAGGAAACTTCCTCTGAGAAAAACCGTGTTAGTCCGACAGAGCTTATTCACACTGCGCCCGGGAGGCAGCTTTGCTATAAGCACATAATTGGTTTAATTTAAACATAATGGAACAATTTAGTGCACAATGCCCATTGTATGGGAAGTGGGAGGTAATGAAGAGAGCCAGAGACAGATCTGGCATCGAGCGATCTGTCATTTAAACACTAAGCCCGTATATCCAACATCCAATTTAAAAAGTGAAATTGAAAGCAGACGTTTCATTGTATTTTATTGTTGTGTACTCTGTAGTCATGCTGAGGCCTGCAACAGATAAAAGCCCCACATGACAAATAAAACCAAACTCTGTCATCAACCAGCTGAAGATCAGTTGTTATCCAGTGGATTTATGAATCTGTTTTCTGCTGCCAATTAAACGATTCCCCACTTCAAAACATCTGCAGAATGTTCTTAACACGTTGTAAGTAAAAGGACACATTGAGGAATATATGTGACATTAAATTATGACAATATAATTACTAAAGTATTAAAATATATGCACCATTTCAATGTTACAGTTGGTTAAGGTGGAGAGAATTGTAGCCAGTTTATGTACTGATGGGTAGTTTTATCTATACACAGCAACAACTGTACAACTAGGAACTGTAACTGGCTGATGTAATTAAGCAAAAAGCACAATATCTCAAGAATTTTGTAGCATAAAATTAAAATACTTTATAGAAACTGCTACATAAGAAAAGTACAGGTACCTAAAAAAACTGACTAATTAGGAATAATTAATTAAATTTGTTTTTAAATACATGTGACGTGTAAATTATTAGCTTTGATTCACATAATTATAAACAGCTCCTTTCTGCATATGAAGCTTTAACATTTAACAGTATTGGGGAAAATGCTGCATAAAACACTGTGAAATGATCATCAGGTTGACAGCACATGTGGGTGACCAGCGAGCAGACCCTTACCTTTCTGGTGCAGACCCTTTTTCTCATAAAGAATAATGAGCTCGCTGTACTTGTGAGCCTTCTTCAGGACGTACTCGCTCTCCTCGATGTGGCAGTGGTTGTTTTCCAGGCGAAGGAGGGGGGACACGAGGGCCACGTTGGTCTAAATGGGAGTAAGATAAGAGCAGGTTTGAAAAGAAAAACACATATTTTCAAACCTACATCCATTCAGACTGTGTGTGTGTGTGTCACCCACAGATGTCAGGGCAAGTGACTGATTAGTTCATCTTCTCTGCTTCACTGTGTGCAGGATTTAGCGACATCTAGTGGCGAGGATGCAGAATTCAACCATTTTTCAAGCGTGCAGGCAAACCCTGCAGGAGGCCTTAACGCCAATATAAAAAAATCAAGCCTCACTCTCTCAGTGTTTGGTTTGTCCACGCTTATCTGCTGTAAAACACGGCAGTGCAACACGGAGGCTCTGTGGAAGAAGAGCTGCTTCCTCTGTTGATACGAAAGTTTCATTCCAAGGTAACGTAAACACGAGGATTCTTATTTTCATTTGATCACACACTAATCAAAACATTCTTAGGAATACTGTATTCAATTTCTGACAATAAATCCCACTGAATCCTACACATTGGTCCGTAATCTGCTGCAGATGCTTGGCAGCAGAGGAGCTCACACAGTCCTGAAGGCTCTCCTGTAACTCTCAGGTTATCCCTCCACTGTGATCTGAATTCCTAGGAATTCCTCTGAAAGGGGAGCACCTGGTGGCTTCTTTTCCCTAGATGCTCAAACCACATGAGGTGGCTTGTCTAAACACGAAACAATGACAGAAATGTCCAAATGTTTTGTTTCCTTTTTTTTCCCCCACACAGATGAGATCTTACACACAGATTGGCTGTAAATTTTAACGTTTTGTTTTGTTGCCCAGGCTTCCACTTCCCTAAATCAATACCAGACACAAATAACTGAAGTTGCTACACATACTGTACTTTTAAGTATGACTCATGTTTTGTTACTTCAAAATAAATCTACCGATGAAATACTTAGAAATAATTGGATATGGGTGAAGTAAACCGCCCATATTTGCTGTCAGTGTCCAGTTTGAAATTCCTTTCTTTTGATATCATATATTATATAAATATATATCATATATTTGATATGTTTCGCTGTGAGTTGATGATGAAGACAATCAAGTTAAAAAAAAAAAAGCCAACATGACATCTATCATGAAATTCATGAAACATTGGGGTAAAGTTCAGCATCAACTGCAGATTTTTGGTCTGAATCAAAAAGTATGACGAATCATAAGTGGCATTAAAGAAAGCAGAAAGAAACGTCCAAAGATAAAAATAAGTTTGGTTAATCAAAACTGTATTTGCTTTTTCTAAAAATCAAATGTCAAGGGATGCAGGGCTTCACCTCATCAGTTTTAGATTGTATCACTGTTTCTATTGGTCTTCCTCCAGACATTTAGATTTGGGTCGAAAGACATCTCAGATACATATAATATTCATGCCAAATTCATGTCTTATGGTCCAAAGACAAAGTTCAAAAATTTTAAGCCAGGATATATAAAAATATAAAATTTCAGAGACTCAAAAATTGCTCTTGCTCCAAGACGTGTTTGTTTAAGGTGATGGATCAGTCTTAATGGGAGATTAAATGACAAACACAATTGAAGGTGGAAGCAAACTAGTAATATGATTTGCAAAAAAGAAGACTCCTCTCAGAGGAAGGAGGATTTGAAGGGAAAAGAACTGTTTAGAGGATGACTATTTAAAGAGCAACACACTGCGTGCTTTATATTCTGCAAAACATAGACTTATCTCTATCAATGTCAAATAATAAATGTCGTTTAAAAGTGGCAGTTTTTTCCATTTGATAGATCATAACAGGCATAAAGAAATAAGAAGATGACAGTTGTTGCCTTACATGCAGGTAACATTTCAGCAGGGTGGTATCGATGATCTGCAGGAGTTTTTTGCGGCTCTTGATAGTAGGCGTGCCCTCCATGAGCGGAGACGTTGTAGAAGGATCAGAGTCATTCAGCTGTTTCACAAGGTGGCTGCGCTTCTGTGAGGATGAATTAAAAAAGACGTAGATAATTTACTTACAAGTACAGATTTAGAACAGTTATCTTGATTTTCATTCTTTTATTCTTGTTCAGCCTTTGAGGTTCTTTCAATTCTACTCAAAGCAGAGTCTCATTTAACACACACACACCTGGGTGAGGTAATCGATGAGAGCCAGGTGAGCCTTCTCCAGCTCTGCCCCAGACAGAGTGGGCAGAGGGTTGGGATAGTGCAGCTGCTTGCGGTAGTCTGAGGGGAGCAGGTCTGGGTACAGCCCAATCACATGGGTGGGATCTGCGGAGCACAGGAGGGGAAATACGTCTTCATTTATTCCACATATGACACCTGAGTTTGTTTATCGACCTTCGATCAAAGGCAAAGGGTTTTTGTTCAGAGGTATAAATACAAACACAAAACGTTACCATGACATTGTATACTGTAAAAAATAAATATTTACCTGGTCAGACCTGAAATCAAGAGCTCATTACAGCGAAGAAAAGTCTACAGTTGTGGAAAAATTCTCAGGTATACAAATGATGTGACATGATTAAGTCACATACGATCAAAACATTTCCATCAGTAAACACAATGAGGAAACAGATTTTTAGTCAGTTCCTGAGAAAGAGAAAGATAAAACGTTTGCAGAATGAATTATGACAAGATCTCCTGTTTTTAGTCTGCAATTTTTAAACACAAATCATGTGAGTGAAATGAGTGATGTTTATCAGATCTGATCACCTCAGATTGTTGACGACAGAGCAAAATATTTACTCTCAAGAGGTCTGAGCGATCCACACTTTCTGTGAGCAGTAGCCATGTGTTACTGTTTCGAATAAATATTGCACCAAAAGGTTGAGGTCATTTAGTCTGATTCTGTCTAACAAATCTGGCCTGAACGGGCAGAAATCCGGTGTCTGCTGGGAGGCGGGGAGGCTGTACCTGTGCCCAGTTTGGCAAACACCTGCATGGAGTCGTCAAAGCGCTTCTGGCAAAACAGATTGAAGGCATAGAGATTCTGGATGTGATGTATCTGCTGCTTCTTATCACCGTCTGAATCATCCTTCATCTTCTGGCAGAAAAAAAAAAAAGGAAACACAAAAAAATTCATCACACTACAGCAAAATGTCTGCAGTTTATTTATCAGGATGTTCGCTTCCAAGAATGTGAAATGTTTAATTTTTGGAAATGCTCCTGGAAAGTTACAGTGAGAGATAAACTGAGCATAATGTAAAGAGCCTCAAACATTTTCCTGCTTCAACGTACAGCTACTAATCAAAATAAGCTTTTTTTATCGTCTCATCCTCTGAGCTAAAGCACTACATAAATGTTGAGGAATTTAATAATGAGGTTTTATGGTGAAGTGAAGCTCACCGCCAGCTGAAGAGCCAGCTCGAACTGCTTGTCCTGAAGAAGCTGCCGGATCTGGCTGGCTATTGACACTGGCACCAGCCGCCATACAAAGTGATTGCTGGCAACATACACGATGTTTGGCCTGTGAAAGATTAGAGGAGAAAACAAGATCAGAAAGAACAGGTTGAAAGTAAAGTGCGCTGGTTCTTATAAATCTTTGCACCATTTGATAAATGAAAAGGTGAACAAATCTAAACAGCACTGAAATGATTACTTTAAATGTGCAAAAGTGCAGCCAGCAGGTTGAAAAGGTTGGACTTGTAAATAAAAGTGAGCAGGGAATATCCACAAAATCCATTTTTTGCTAGTTCTGTCAGAATTAGGCATTTTAACTGCAAATTGTAAGTGTGCATCAAGTCCTTTTGCATTGATAAGTTGCCAGTAAAAATCCTATACAGCTTTAAAAAGAACTGCTGACCCTGCTGAAGTGATGAAGCGAGGCCTCTGCAGCTCCACACTCTGCACCAGCAGCCTTGGCTCAAAGGTCCGGATCTCCACATACCGAGGGAGAACAGCGATGATGTACGGAGGCTGGTGCTCTGAGAACATTTGAAAAAGAGGCAAGAAAATAAAAATATATGTGAAAATTAACCAAAACCAAGCTGTTGAGTGCGTAAGTTTGTTAAACAAAAATATAAGATACCTTTTGTCAGTCATCAAATCTCTGTAGACTTTCATAAAGTATTACTGCCTAAGTTATTACACAGGTCTGACAAAATGAACCACAATAATAAAGGCAAAACAAAAGATTGAGCGAGTCAATATAGATCTTGGAAATAAAATAACACTTTTATTAAATGGATAATTTGCTCCAGTTGTGAATATTTAATGTGCAATGATGTAAAATAGAAAGATTTTAAGAACCACCACTGAATGACATATTTTTTAAAAAGATGTTGAAAAGTTTGATATATCTTTCTGTCTTGAGAACAAGCACTTCAGTTTTGATCATGAAGTGAAGACCTTAAGGATAATGGAGGAGGAAATCCAGCCAGAAACAGCTGTGCAGACAGGCCTGAGGTTGGACTCGTATGGGTCAGACTACACCCACAGGCCCTCTGCTGCAGCAATGAACAATTAGGATGGTCACTTAGAGGATTTTGAACTGACCAGCACTCTTCCTCTGCCGATGCACGCCAAAGCCACGGCGTTGCCTATAGCAAGCCGAGGAAATTGCAAACTGTATGAAACCACCGCTTGGAGGCTTCATTTCCCCTTCATATTGTTCCTCTCTGCATTCCAATGAGCACGGAAAAAAAGGGCCTTTAAAACAACGTGAGAGCTCATCTGCATCACTTCTGTCACAGAGCTTATTAGTAACCCAGACCTGTGGTGTCTGATCTAAAAATATGTTTTCTATTCTGACATGTGGAAAACAGCCGCAATGCTCAGGCAGAATGGAAAGACAGTGTTTGAACAGGGAGAGGAAAGATTGAGGAAGAGAAAAAAAAGATACAGACAGCAGCTCGCTGACAACTGACAAAATAATTGGCAGTATGTGAGCCAAATGCTTCATCAGGTGTTTGTATACAGCAGCTGATGTTAACAAACTGCTCAATCACTGTGGACAAAAGAGAATAAACTGCACTGTTACAGGTACAAACAGGGTCAATAAACACAACATTTGATCACCTGTCAATAAAATCAAATAGCAACAACTTGAACGGTTAATATAGATGCAGTAAAAGCTGCATTTTAATTAAAAGATCACCATTAACAGACAGGAAATGAACCTTGAAATTAAAGTTAGAGAAGAAGAATAATCAAAGATTTAAGAGTTTGACTTATAATAAATTTCTAATGTTGATGCCGACCATGTTTTCTAATATGTGAGTGAAACAAAAACCTGCATGTGACCTAAAAAAATTTTTTTAAAAAAGGAAAATTATAGAGTGTTCACTGAAACCAGCTGTCATAAAGTGTCATCTGCAGCAGCTCGTCCTCCACTCTGATGTGCCAAAATACCTACAACCTGTTTTTGGTTCTGCTGCTTCCTTGTTTCATCTCCTGAAGTTTGTTTTCTTGAAGGTGCAGCAGGGTAGTATTGTGGGCAAAACTCCTTAATGTTAAGTAATCTGATCATTTATAGCAGACAGTGTCCTTGGGAAAAATCAATAGATGCTTACTTTTGAGAGACCATAAACTCTGACGAAATACAATATCTGTTAAATTGTGACAAGGGTGGCTACTTCACTTTGTGTGATGCTGGGAATTTTTGAGGACTTTGCTGTTTTGACAGAATGATAAGAAAGAAAAACAGAAAATATTAGGTTTATTTTGTTCTTCCTCGTGGGAAATCAACTGCCTGGGTTGAACCATTTTGGCAAAACACCTTCTGGGCCATCTCAAAGACTAACTCATATAAAAGAGGAAAGGGGGGCTGGGTCTTTTTAATCAGCATGTGACCTTTTCACTTTGCTGTCAGTCTCTATTTAGAATAAAAGTTAACTCTAGTGCAGAAATCAGTGTCAAAAGGATGGAAAAGTTAACTGGGCCGGGTTTGCATAAAATAGCATGAGCAACTAAGAATTGAATGTCTGCAGACTGGTTGCAGAAAATGGCCACAGCGAGCATTCAATCACATTTATATTTGATTATGAAAATGTCTTCACAGTTTTAGTTGTTGTGTCTCTTTCTTACCCATTGCTATGGGGATGTCTGTCCAGTTTAGGGCACACTTCTGGGTGCAAACGCCCTCTTCATTTAGCACTACAGTTAAGTCATCCTGACCAACAGCCACCTTCCCATCAGCCAGTGGGGCAACAAGAGGCTCCAACTGTTTCCCAGTGGGGAAGAGCTCCTTGATGGAGCCACGGCCATCCATCTGGTTGACAGAGGAGACAGTATGAGTGAGTCAGAAGATACAGAACCTTTTAATAACATCTTACTAAGATAATCTGTAATTGTTATAACTGCTTCAGACTAACAATGAAACAGAATTTCAGAAAAGCCTGTTCGACTGGAATAAAGCTACCAAATGTAAGTTGATAATAGGAATAAGAGGTGTAAGAAATACTAAGAAAAAAGCCAAAAATAAACACAAGTGATATAAAAAGCTCATAATAAAGTGATACTCTTTTCAAAACTAGTCTTTGAACCATTCTCTTTAGCCTGGAAAGGCATCCTCAAAATGTTTACAGTTCACTCCTTGACAGAGAATAAAAGATTCAAGTCAGCTTATGCAAGAGTCATGACAAGAGCAGAGTCCAGCTCGCAAGAGACTCAGACTCACACTGTGTTTTTTAAGCAACATATTGGAAAAATATGACTGAAAACTGACCATATAGATGGACAGCACTGTCACTACTAGAATGCATTTAAACCACTAAATCCAAAATGAGTATAACATTGTTATCCTTTATCTAGAGGACTTACCCGAATGAGGTAATAATCTCGTTTGAAACCAACACATATGGAGTTTTCACACCAGGCCATGGACTTTGGAATATCTGGAGCACCAAAATCCCCCTGACAGACAAAAAGAAAACATTTAGATGTCTAAATGTGTCAGAGGATTGGGGGAAAAAAAACCTCTAAAGCTCTGAGTCACATCTCAAACATCTCTTAGTTTACCTGCAGCTCATGGAACTCTCTATCCTTCCAGTAATAAAGCTGAAGTTTCTTTTTCACTGCGACGCACATTCTCAGCCTCTCCTCTCCTGTGCTTGTTTGCTGAGGTCGAAAGAAACAAAATATACAGTTCATGACTTCAAATCAGGGAAAATGAGCACAACAAAGATATGTGGATACAAAATAAAACATGAAAAAATGTGAGGAAACTCTGAAACTGGTCTGATTTTAAAAGTACAAGGAAATGCGGTTTGTTTGTTTGTTTGTTTGTTTGTTTGTTTGTGCTTGCAAAAGGCAGCAGCATGTGAGATGTACTGATTCAATTGGGATAAAGAATTAATGTCGTATGCTCAGCAAATTTGCATAAAGGCTTGTAAAGACTCTGTTATCTTTTGCTCTTTATTTGCTTTTGTTAATTTAGGAGCTATTAAAACATTACATGGATTACCTTTCTTAATCTTTTAAGTCTCTTTTTTTCTAACTGTACTGAAACTAATTGCAAAGAAATAAAAAAGGCAAGCTAGAATGTAGAAAAACATGTATTCAAAAGGCTAAATGACAATGACGCAAACTAAGAATAAATGTAAGTCACTGTACAGAAGATGTTGTTCTAGATTGTTTGTAGATAGTTAATGAAACTGGCTATACCAGCTTATTCAAAGATCCCTGGTCATAAAACAGCTTCAAAGTAAGACACCAACTCATCTACCTTTCCTCTCAACCAATTTAAAGCTGTATGATCATAGAATAAAGTGAAAATTGTTCACATGAAAAAGATGTAGAATAGGAAACAATGCAAATCAGAGGCACAGTGCTTAAGATCCAAAGATAAAACCACAGCGGGAGTTCAACCGACCTGCAGGTCACATGCAAAGAGTGTTGCTCCTTTTGCTTTTGGCAGCACTGTGATCTGCTGGAAAGTCAGGAGGTCATGGACATGGATGTTGTTCTCTGCAAGAGAAACACATTGAATATTCCATATTTTTTAAGAAAATAAAGAGACATGCTTTCTGCCAATATGCAGAAAGTTTGTAGATCTGAGGGTGAAAGACTAAACAATTAACAAATTAAGAATTATAAGCATTAGGGTTGTACAAGTAATTGTTCTTTTTGTACAGTTTTTTACAGTTATTGTTATACCCTTCCCTCCACCACTGTAAACTAATTTGAGTGTGATTTATTTGCAAAAATCAAACAAAACAATCATAAATAGTTTAGGCCACAATAATAATGTAATGAAAACATGATACTGTGACATCCCTTTTAGATAGAGGAACTTACCTAGAAGACTGACGAGAATTTTGTACTGTGAGACGACATAAAGCTGCAGAAAGAGTAAAAAACACATTAGAGGAAGTCTGAACTAAAGAAATCAAAGATTATCCAGTGATATCGTGGACACAGCCAGCACATAAAACCTCAGCTGAGGACAAACAAGGACTCAGTTATTTAATCCATTCTGCCTCAGGCTTTTGACACTCTCTCTAAGCACGGGAAGTCCTAACACTTTTCAAAGTGACGGTTGATCTGATCACATCAGATATCTTTGGTATTTGAGCTGGCACATGGATGGGTCTTCAGAGTGAGCAAGATTTCCTAATTCATTTCAAGACAAGGAGACAGCCATTGAAAATCAAGAGCTGAAAGCAGCGTGAAGTGTTGCAAACATAGTGAAGCCATATTTGCGATCACAGTCTTACTGTTATATTTAACAAGGTAGTAAAGTGTGTAGTCCTACAAAATCTGAAAGCACTCTGAAAGTTGTGACTTCCCTCACCTGACTTCCAATTCCTCATAATTTCTGATTTATGTGGAATTTAGTCTGTGTTTATGCAAAATCTTATTTCAAAGTTGTATTTACCTGCTGAATCTTCTTTGAGAAGTTCTTGTTGGATTTTTCCAGTGTCACCTCAAACCGGTTGGTGCCTAATGGGTAACAAGACATTAATTTGCAGCAGTCAACAGTAAGTTATGAAAGTCTGCAAATACACGTGGACTAAATTAAATCACAGATCCCCTTTTCCCACCTGCATCCTTCTTTATTCGGTAGAGAAGAAGATGTCCAGGCTTTGTTCCCACCAGCAGCCAGTCCTCTGTGGGTAGAAAAAACTGAGAATTATGATCTGGCAGGTCAATTGTTCTTGTCACTTACGTCAGACATTTATTGCTATTAAAAGGGCATTTAGTCAAACTCTGAGCTGTGATCTGCTCAAGTAAGTGGCTCACTTCATTACATTTAATGGGACACCTGAGATTGCAGTTTAATAAAAGCCAAGATGGACCACTTCGATTTTAAGCTGTGGGATGCAAAAAAGGGTTAACATCTTACCCCAGGCCGCAAGGCAGTCAATCTGAAGAGGAAGCTTTTCCAAAATAGGCACTGGTTCATACGCGTCATGCATCTTGAAGCAATGTTGCTGATTAAATTACACACTGATTGATCGATCCTCCAACGGAGTCGACGCTTGCCTGACAACAGCTGACTGACCGACCGCTGATAAGTCTATCAGGGTGCTACGCCTTCATGTGTCGCCATTAAAAGACTGATCAAGATAACGTTTCGACAGAAAATGAGAGAATTTAATCTGGAGAACCCAGTACTGCAGACTTCTGTAATATTAAGCCGTTTGTCTTGTTAGCCAGCTACCTCTCCGACCAAAACAACAGCTGATCGTTAGCCTGCTAGCTTAGAACTTAGCAAGCAGCGGCTACTCCTCCTAAACATTGTTCCCTGTCACTCCATGGCGGCGAAAACCGAACAAAAGCAGTCATTACTTCGAGGAAAGAGAGAAAATCAACATTTAGTTGACGTCAAGTTAATACAAAGAGCAAAAACGGTATCCCTGTAACACTTCTCGTTAGCCTGGTTAGCTTCCAGTTACTTCCTCTGTTGTGTTGACAGAGGCTGCGCGAGCGAATGCTGTTTGACAGGCACGTGACAGAGAGTCAGCAGCGCACTCACGAGGAACGCATTAAAGGAGCAGTGACTAAATTTAAAGGCAGAGTTAAAGGGTTCGTTTTAATTCTCGCGATATTTCATTCATATTCTTTTTTTTAACTATTAAAATCAAGTCAAGTCAGCTCATTTTTATTCGTAATAATTCGTAATATTCGTAGTAACTATCGATAAATATCTTTAAAGTTATTTTAATTTATTGATTTAAAATTAAGAATGTGCTAAAATGCATAGAAGAGGCTGAGAATATTTATACTTTATTATAGAAATACTTTCTGATTGGATACTTTAATATATGAACATTGAAGAAGACTTTTTGTTTTATTGTTAACTGAGTTTAATTTATAAAACGATTTTTTGTCTAATACTTAAATATCAACTTAATGTTTCAACAGCCTTTTTGAAAATGGTTATGTTGCTTAAGGATAAATAGATATATCCTGGCATCTCTTTACAATAATAAAGCACTCTTAAAATTATTTAATTCTATTTAATTCTGTAAAAAGATAATATGTTTTGCAAAATGCACACATGAAAAACATTTATCTTTGATGTACTCACAAAAATGACAATGTAAACATGTTTCAATATAAATTTTATTTGCAGGACATACGCAAAAAGCCATACAATAATCATCAGCTTCACATTACAATGCAGACCCACATCCAGTAATTGGGCTTTAGAGTCTCTCTAAAATAAAAGTTCTGAACAAGACTTGGATAAATATAAAAAAAAAACAACATATGTCAAGGAATTTATAATATCCACACACACTGCAGTAGATTGCACAGGACGGGGATATAATTCTGTCATATATGGCAAGATTATTTTTTAGTGTGAATGGTACAGGCTCAAAAATCTGTAATTGTAGAGAAATGAAAATTATTCATTGAGCATGTGCAGTATTTTTTTCAACTATCTCATGTCACTAAATTTAGGTGAGAATCCTAACAAAACTTTGAGCGGAGGGAGTGAGATAGGATTACATACATACATACATACGGTAAAACCACACCACATCCGTGAAGCTTATCAGTGGATTCTGTGATTCAGGAGCTACAAAAAGTTTTTACTTTGGTGACAACAACATAAAGTGAACCTTTATCACTGCTGTTGCAAGAAAAGCAACAAAATATTCATTTTAATAGAGATCAAAATAAAAAATACTCAATTTTGGACTAATGACTCCCTTTGCTGGAAAATGGTTTTAAAGGTCGTATATTAACCACACTCACTGAGCAGCCTTACATTTTTCAGTAAAAGCTTAAAAAAATCAACAATATCAGTGTCACATTTTTAGTTGGCTGAACTGTACTGTTAAAGAAAACATATCAGAGAAGAAATCTGGAGTACCGCTTGGAAACTTCTGATGACATTGTGTTTACAATTGCACATACTTGGCTTTGAAAAGGTGACACGACCAAGAGTGTCATTACATTCTCCAACCAAGAAAAAACAGTGTGTTCTAGTTAACACAAGGATCCCAAAAACACAAGATGTTGTACCCTGACAGATGTGATATGTTTCAAGTATCAATATTCACTGATGCAGCTGTGTTCACATAGAGTAGCTTATCTAATTTTATATCAGGGATTACTCAGTTAGCCAGACAACAGAGTGTTATGTGTTAACACTAAGACATACATATATGTAAATATATATATATAATTTGTTGGTGCAGCTACAAGAAATGAGCTCAGAAAATCTTTACTGTAACGTAAAAGGATTAAAACATTGTTTTTTTTGGTTATCTGGCTAAATGGTTAATCGTACCATGCAGTTTCTGGCACATTTCTATATTAAATGTACCTCATCATGTGATCTATTGAATATATATAACAGAATAAAACACGTGCTAAAAACACCGTTATTTCTGACATTTAGCGACGCAGCACAACACTGCAATAAGTGTCTGCTGCTGTGTTAAGCTAAATATAACCTTATCATGCCAAGAACCTTGTGTTTTCAGCATGTGCTTTCTCTCATTTTGTAACATCTGAGTGCCAAAGATCAGGATTTCTACATGAACAAATTCAAAATCAGTCCTCAAGTCTCATAATTTTGACCATTTAGGCATTGTGGTCTCTACTTGCGGTCTTGGAAACTTTTTTAGTGTATTTAATCACACCCCATTAAATAATGTTTTGGTCCAAAACCACAGGACAAGATTTAGATAAATGTTCTATTTTCCTCAAGGGCAATGTACGAAATGACCAGTTTGTACTTGATTTTTGCCAAGTTTTGTGACATTAAAGAAACTTTCAAATAAATAAAATATTTATGAAAGTGCAGGACAGTACCGCCTTTATATAAACAAACTATTCATGCTTCTTTGAGCTTATTAGAGTTTTACACAATCCCTCAGAAATAAAACTAAAACTTTATTGTGTTTGTAAAGAGAGAACAAATTGGCATTGCCCATATTTTTTCTTTTTTTTTGGTAATCAAATCACTCAGAACCCATTCATTGCCAGCTCAGAAAAATTCCTTTCTTTTCATTCTCACATCGTCTTCTCGCATTTACTCTCACTCCATTTTGGATCTTTCCATCTTGGTTTTCAGGATTTCCTGGAAAGAGAGAAGACAAATGAAGGCACATGCAGTAATGTGATTTTAGAATGATAACACAGAGACATAACTGGGGGCTTTTTAATAGAAATCATGAGACTGGCAGTGAGAAATAATAAGAGGAAGCTTTACCTCTTCTTCATCAAGCATTACAGGGAGAGCTCTGTTGAGAGGGAAAAAGCAGAGAGGGAGGCAGTGAAGCATTCATAGAGTCTAAGCCTGGGTTAAACCACATTTTAAAGATAATCTTTATGGCCTGTTTGGGCCTCCAATCTGTAAACATTTGAGCATTAACAGTATTTCTTTCTAGTGTGAGCTGGCAGGTTCTGTAAGTTACATTAACATACTTACATAACCTGAGACAACAGGACGTTTTTACGGTTTTAAGCCACAACCTTATTTTCACAAATACCTAGCATAGCATGTAAAATTATAAAATATAAATAAAAAAATATATAAACACAATAAAAGTTATTCTACTTACACATCAGCCACAGTTGTAGGAATGTTTTCCTCAACCCATTTCAGGTCTTCATCCTGGTAAAGGGAGAGTTTCATAATACAACATTATTTAAGTATTTTTGAAAGAGCAGTTAATGAATGTAAGAAGAGAAATGTTGACAAAAAAAAAACTCCCAACCCACCTCTTTATTCAACAGTTTCTGGGAGCCATTAGCATCAGGCTTTGAGCATCTCATCTTCATCCCCTCTAAAGAAAATGAGCCAGATGAATCACACAGAACTCTTTTGTCCAATAACATGATAATGAGATAACTAGTTTATTACATTTTCCATTCACACAATTGTATCATTACAAGAAGAACATTTCTCAATGAATCTATTCTCCGTTTATCAATTTAAGATCGCAGCCTCAGCAGCATCGGGTTATACAACTCAACATGCCGGCCGACAAGGTCGTCTTCACGGATCTGAGGTCAACTGTGAGCAGACTCAGATTATTTGCAGATCAGTGTGTTTCTCGCAGAGTACAGAAATGCACAGAAGCTTTGTAGTTGTAACTAACATCTACTAGAAAACAAAGCTGACAAAATCACAGATCCATCAGAAAAGAACAGAAAATAATGGTTTAATATGGAGCTTTAGACAAGGCTGTGACTGAAAGTATTTCTACATT
The DNA here is from genome assembly GCA_029814665.1 of Acanthurus lineatus. NCBI lineage: Eukaryota > Metazoa > Chordata > Actinopteri > Acanthuriformes > Acanthuridae > Acanthurus > Acanthurus lineatus. The sequence continues at coordinate 4,130,744 of JAPZDV010000007.1, read as the reverse complement.
AAAAGGTTAAATCTGACAAACATGAGAGGGAAAGTGTCTTTTCCCAGCTGCCCTTTATAATCCTGGGATCTTTGCTGCATATTTAAGCATTAAGCGCTAACTTTGAAGGCAAATCTTACTTATGTCTTTGATCAAATTTAGACGAGCGGCTAATATCTATAATTCTGTGCAAATGTTAGATCTTTGTTTACAAGTGGAAAACACTGGTTTGCAGGCTGGATAGTGTTGCTTAATAACATACGCTGGCAAGACACTCGGCTGCTATTGAATATGATTATAATGTTGATGGAATTTATCTAATAATCAGTTTATATAATATCTCTCTGCTTATCAGGACATCTGAACTGTCCTAAACTGAATCTAACCCACTGGAATTCAAAACGCTGTCTGACACAGGTGTCCTCAATAACATTTAATTGTGATAATTGTAATAATTAACATAAATTTGCTGGTCTCGCAGTGGAGAGCAGGTGAATGATGTCTTACCAAAAGCCTCGTTCAGCATGGGCTCCTTGGCCTCTTCCTCTTCATCGTCTTCATCAATAAGAGGAGAGTGGGAGAACCTGAGAAAACACAAAACCCAAACTTTAATACAGCTACTGGCAATTTAAAATGAGAACAGAAATATTTTTTTTTTCTCCAGGATCGGCCCGAAGCTCCGGACAGACTCTGACTGACCTCTGGCTGTTTGCGGAGGGTCGCAGCAGCACCATGATCACCAGCAGGATGGTGGAGAACAGGAGGCGCCAGAAGGCATCGTCGACCCACAAGTCCCTCCAACCCTGAGGAAAAAATAAAAATAGAAAAGAAGGAACACATGGATGGATGTTAACAGGTCGGTCGGAAAGTTCACTTTTCATCTCTGAATGAACAAAAGCAGAACTCACCTTCTGGCAGTCCACCAACTTGAAGACTTTGGTGGTCCAGATGATGAATATGATGGAAGCTGTGGACACAAAGCAAACAACAGGCTCACTGTGATGTCTGGGAACAAAGTGCAAATCAAGAACAGCACATCAAACATTTTCTCAGAGAGGAAATGCAGTCAACAGCCAGTTAGCTTAGCTCAATAAATAATGCAAACAGGGGTCAA